>BQNB010001277.1:0-70532 GCA_026074375.1 Tanacetum coccineum
CCGTTTTTCAGCTTAATTTCATAGTTTTTAGGTTTTTCTTAAATGTTTTTGTTTATTATTGTTTAATTTAGCTTTCCATACTCTCAAATCATTTCTCTCTTTCCAACTCCAATCTTCCAACTGTATCGATTTTCCAGCACAGCCTCGTTGGGAAGAACGACCTGGGTCTGGTTTTAAACTTTGTGGGTAACGAAGTGAGTAACCGATACTTCCGGTTTACTATACTACTATTATTGATATTATCCTATTTGTTATATATTTATAGATACTTATTTATTTATATTTATATATGGCAAAAAGGACGGAATCAGTGATCTTAAACAAGATTTAACATCAAAACTTGATTTTCTTTGGTTTAAGGGTTCATACGAGTTGAATATTGCATAAAATGAAATTTTTGTGGTTAATTCATGTTAAGATTGGTTCAAATGATGATTATGGTTGCTAAGGGTCACGTTGAGAATGATTTTGATGCTTAAAAATGAAGTTTGTGATTTTGGAAAATTTGCTCTAGGCGAATTATGCAATTTGAACTAGGCGAATTATGCACTTTTGCACTAGGCAAATTATACAAATAAGCTTAGGTGAATTATACATCAATTACACTAGGAGAATTATACAAATAAGCTTAAGCAAACTATACATGGTTTTCAACTAGGCGAATTATGTAGTTTAATTAGGTGAATTATACACAATCTTAGAACTGGGTGAATTATACATGCAGTGCACACTAGGCGAATTATACCTTGAATTTTTTCACTAGTTGATTTATTTAGGGTAATATTTTTCTTAGTAATCAATCTAGCTACTTAGGAGTCTATCAATCCATATTGATTATATGATTGCTATTAATTCTATCTGTGGTGTAATTCAAAGCATAATAAACTATGCTTGATACCTAATTAGAATTCCCTTCATTCATTAAATATCAATCAACATGAATCAGATTGTCACTCAGTAAAATACATATCTATTTGTTTGTGTATAAACTGTATTTGGAAAATCTTAGCAGAACAATGACTGCTACTTCTGCTCAACTGCTCTTGATAATGCTTTGTTACCACTTAAGAAATGAGTCGAGATCGGAAAGTGAAATACGAGAATTGATCTAGCAAAGACTCAAAAAGAACCCATATATCAAGTTGTTTTGGATGCTCTTGTTCTTACTTCCTGCTATCCTGCCTTTCTTATTACTGCAGATGTTCCAAAGATTTATATGAATCAGTTTTGGTTCACCATCAACAAGAAAGACTCTACTTCATACAGGTTCAAGATTGATAAGAAAAGGTGTACTCTTAACATGGAAGTATTCAGAGAGATATCCCAGATCTGTCCTAGACTTCTGAATCAAGACTTTGATGAACTCCCATCAGATGAAGAGATTGTCTCCTTCATTAAGGAACTTAGCCATAAAGGATACATTAAATCTATCACTGAAGTGGTTGTTGATCACATGTACCAACCATGGAGAACCTTTGCTGCAATCATCAACAAGTACTTATCTAGGAAAATTACAAGTCTTGACAGGATCTGACTTTCATGAGCTCAAATTCTATGGGAAATTTTCTACAAGAAGAATGTGGACTTTATTGAACTTCTTTAGGAAGACTTCAAATTTCAAATAGAGAATAAAGACCACAAGAAGCAAGAAAAGATGTATTATCCCAGATTCACTAAAGCTATCATTCATCATTTCATCATGAAAGACAAGTTAATTTCAATGAGGAACAAAATGTTTATGCATACTGCTCGGGATGACACCATTTTAGATACCATGAGATTTGTCTCCAAGTTAGAGGATTTCCAAATACATGGAGCTATACTTCCTAACAGGATAACTAATTAGTAGATACGGGACTTTGATGCCTACAATGCTTATCTTACATATGCCACTGGTGCAGCATCACCCAAGACGAAAAGGAAACTTAAAAAACCTGCTTCTCCTTTGAAGAAGAGAACTCTTGTCACTGTAGAGGAAGAATAACCTGAACCTGCTAAGAAAGACAAACCTACCAAGAAACCTGCTACTAAAAGACAGTCTTTTGGTGTTCAAATCCAAGACACTCCTGGTGTGTCTGTGTCAAAGAAGAAAGCTCCAGCAAAGGTTGCAAGAAGCAAGGGAATTAAATTGCTATCTGATGCTAGCTCAATTGAAAAGGGCTCTCAGAAGAAGAAAAAGAGAAACAACCATTCATCAAGCAGGTGGCTCAAGTAAGAGAGCTAATTTTGAATCAAGTGTTCCTAATGAGCCAAAAGGTAAGTTAATAGACACAAGTGAAGGAACTGGTTAAAACTAGGGGTTCCCGATGTGTCTAAAGGTGATTCTTCTAAAAGCGAAAATGAATCTTGGGGTGACAGTGGTGATGAAGATATTGATGATGAACAAGGTGATAATGAAAGAATAGAGTCCGATGTTGAACCAACTGAGACTGATAATCCTAAAACAAGTGATGATGAAGAAGAAACACAAGATGACAAGTTTGTACATACTCTTGAAGACTATGTACCACCTGATGATGAAATTAATGATGAATCAAATGATGTTACTAAGGAAGAGTATGAAAGGGTCAATGAAGAATTGCATGGTGATGTTAACATTAGTTTGGCAGATGCTGAGCCTGTTGGCAAAGAGAAAGATGATGAAGAGATGACTATTGCTGGTCACGTAAACGTTAATCAAGAGGGTGTAGGTAATCAAGTCAAGGATGATGCTCAGGCAATACAGAAGACTGAAGTTCCAATTCCAAGTTCTTCTATTTCATCCGACTATGCTGCTAAATATCTCAACTTTGATAACATTCCCCCGGTTAACACAGAAGTTGTCTCTATGTTGGATATTAATGTTCAACATGAAGTTCCACGTACCTCACCTCTTCTCACCATTCCAGTGTCTGTAATCCCCGAACATACTATTGCCAATCCACCTGAAATAGTCATAACTACTTCGTCAACAACTATTTCTTATCTTCTATCTTCACTCTTTCCTCACCTTCAACAATTAACACCAATCCCTACACCAATTACAACTGAAGCTACAACCTCTACCACTTCTATTTCTGAATCTAAAACCCTCGCTGCTCTCCAACTAAGAGTAACTAATTTGGAAAAAGATGTAAAAGAGCTCAAAGATGTTGATAACTCCTCAAAAGTTATTTCAACAATTCAATCTGAAGTCCCAAAAGCTGTAAAAGAGTACCTTGGATCAAGCTTGGATGATGCTATGCATAAGGTGATTCCGAAAAATGTTGCTGACATCATTAAAGAACACTCTGTTCCAGCTGAGACTGTATAGAGACTCATGCAGCAATATGCACCTTAGAAATGTGTTGAAGATATCCGAGAAATCAAGATGGAGCATGCAAGAAAGCAGCAAGTGCCTAAAGAAACTATCACTTCATCTGATACCACTGCTCTTAAAGAATTTGATCAGTAAACTACCTTGTTTGAAACTGTTAGAAATTATGTTTTCCTGAGTTAGTACTGTTAGTGTTAGTTAGTTAGTACTGCCAATATATATGTTAGTACTGGTAGTAGAGTTAGTACTGTTAGTAATAAGTTTGTACTGCTAGCATATATAGATAGTACTGCTTAAGTGATATGCATAAGATATTTTAGGAATAGATATGCATGATCACTTAACGGGTTTTGTAAGCCCATTAAGGTTTCTTTGGTGTATAAAAGGAACCCTACGGCACTAGTTAGATATACAAGTTTCACAAATATTCATAGTTAGTATTCTGTAACCTAGCAAATTAATAGTAATCACAGTTCTGTTTTATTCATTGTTCTTCTTAGCAGTATAAGTTAGTTTATGCATAACTTATATTATTCATAGTTAATGTTTCTCTTGTAGCTAGTTTGGATCTATCCAGATTGGCTACCACCCTTAACAGGCTAGAAAGATCTATTCAGACTGGGATCAACAAGTGGTATCAGAGCTTGTTGAGAAACTCTGAGTAAGAAGAACCAAAACAGATCTGTTATAAACCTTTACCTTTCAGATTATTCAATGGTAGGAGAAGATGAATTTCATGATAATAATCTACCGCCACCACCACCATTTCCACCAACATAACAAGCCCCTCTCACTCTGTCAACCATTAAACTCCCAATACTAAAGAAAGGTGAGTATGACATATGGGCCATGAAAATAAAACATTACTTGGGGCATATAGACTATCTTATATGGGAAGTCATACAAAAGGGAAATGGTCCAGTATAAGTCTCAACAGATACAAATGGACAAATAAGGGTTTTGCCTCCTAAAACTTTAACACCCCCAAATTTATATCGCAGCGGAACCAACAGTTTGGGTGTTAAGTCATAGGACAATCACATAAGAATATAAAGAACGACTCAAAAGAGACGTTTAAAACATAACATTGTCCCATTCATGTAAAATCAGAGTCGAAAATGTCCACAAGTCATCATCAATACAACATCAAACATAAGTTTTTTAACCATAACACAAGTGATTTCAATGAATGGAACAAACAAGTTTATTCAAAACATTTCAAGCTAAACTCGATTGCCACTCCAAGCCATCAACTTGGTTTACCTGAGATAAAACATGCTATAAAAGTCAACGAAAACGTTGAGTGAATCCATTAGAGTTTATATGAAATAAAAGTGTGAACTCAAGTATTTTTAATCATCGAAAATCTGGTTGGAATCAACACGTTATAATACTAAGCCTTAAGTCATGCCACTGAAACGATTAACCAACATATTATAAATATGAAACACATGACTCATACTAGGTAATATTGCAATATACCTACGCATGGAAATTTAATACAAAATGTCCTTTAGGGTGATCGCGCCATGGATGTCCACAAACCCTATATATAGCGGAGTCACGGCCCAATAGACTTACTAAGTACTAGCGCTACATCATAGGCCATTACGGTGCATGAAATAAGGGGCCTTTCTGCAATAGGTACTTATGCAATTAATTCACAATCGGGTCCAACAACCATAAATCACTTGTGTTCAATTTATAAAACTAGCATGTATCTCCCTCGCGGGGTTTATGAAAACATTTATAAGTAGAAAGGAGAGGCTATGAACTCACCGTGAAAACAATTAGATCAGAAGTATGACGAGTCTTGAACGAGCGGGAAGTACTCCTAAGCACCTCCTAAAAGACGTGACGTGATTTAGTACGTAGAAAGTAACAATACGTAAAAATTAAGCAATGATCATGAGATATGTTTCCGAGATAAGCATGGCATTCCACTAGAACTTCCCCAAGTCCTTTTTATTCCCAAAATGACTTGTGATCTAGTCTTATAGGTAAATAAACATCTACTAAGTTTTGGTTTTTAATTTTTTATTTTATCAAGGTGTACTATACGTTTTTAAATTTTTAGACTAGACGTAAAAACTTAGTTTCTGATTTTAACTCGACTTCATGGACTCATATCTCCTAACTCACAAATGTTCTAAATGTGAGGCTTTCACTCCTAGAAATCTATTTGTGTCTAGTTTCCAAAAATATAAGACTCATAATCTACAAAGTTACATAACTATGTGAAAAGACTATTTTACCCCTGGTTATCTAAAACATAAAGTTTCCAAAAATTTTACCCTTTACTAAAATGGCCATAAATCCCAAACCATGATTGAAATAAAGGTGAGGCAAAAATATATAGCTTCCTTAAGATGTCTAACACTGACCCAATCTTTAAAACCTAACCTTTTATTGCAAAAACTTGGAGTTTTTCTCGTTTTCTAATCATAGGTCTAGATTTGACCTATTTTTGTATTTTTACCATAACTCCCTCATCCGGAGGAGTTGGTTGAGTATCCAACTATCCTATTATGCCAAGACATATATCTATCCAGACATGTAATTTAATCATAGGCTTCAAGCGAAAATATTTCTGCTATAACACATTTTTACTACCATTTCAAAACAGTCCCAATTATTTACTCTAAAACCCATCCAAACATCAATCCTAACTCTAACCAATCACTTGCAATGCCATACCAAGCTCTTAAACACAACTCATCATCATATAAACATGTATTTCTAGAATCAAACTTCCATTTTCATGGATTAAAATTAAAAGAAAATTTAAAAATAAAGAGAAGATCTTACTAGGGGTTGATTTAGGCTAGAGAATCAAAAACAAGAACACCCTTCTTACTCTAGGGCTGATTTCGAACCAAGGGAGACCCCAAAACCTAAGATTAGAATGCCTTTAACCTTCCTAAATATCACTAATACTTCTCTCAAGAAAACCCTAATGAAAACCCTTCAATAAAACATCCATAACATCTTCAAATCTTCAAGAAATTTCACCAAACTTTGCAAGCAACACTAGGATGGTGTTGTGATGCCTAAAAGGAGAAGAGAGATTTTGTGAGAGTGGTGGTGATGGGGGAAGGGTGTATAGCAAAAACAAAGGGGAAGAGAGGGGGAGAAGTTTTTTTTAAATGAATGGTTTATTTTTACAAGGATGCATGTATGGAAAAATGAGAGTAATGAGTAAGTTTATAAAAAATGAGAAAAGGTTGTGTGTGGGAAAGGGTAACCGGCCTAGGGCTAGGTTTAGGGAGGTTTTGAATTTTTTTTTAGTTATAAGTATTTAATTTAAAGTGTAGTGTAAGTTAAATTAAATAAAAAGTAAGGTTTAAGGTAAAACGCGAGTTTTAAGCAAGAAATTTACGTAAACGCGAAACACAACGGAAAATGAAAATGGTGTAAATTATAATCATCGGGGAATATTATGAGAATATTAAACCACTTAAGGCACGAAGACGGAATAGATTTCTAAATACGGCTCACGCAAAGCTAAGAACGGGAAATTCTTACCAAATCGGGTAAACGTAAAATTAATGACTTTGCTTAAAAATGAAAATAGAAATAAAGTTCGGAATAAATAGTGACCTTAAATACGGAATGTTACATCCTCCCCTCCTTAAGGGAGCGCCGTCCCGGTGCTCGATTCCTCATTCTTGTCTTCTGATTACTCGAGAAAAGATGAGGGTAATTTCTTTTGAAGAAATCTTCTCGCTCCCAAGTGTATTCCGGACCTCGCCTGCTATAAATCCTAGATGTGTGTGGCATGATGTATCTAATAAGATGCAAAAATTCATTCTCAAGCAACAATTAGAAATCTTTTATGTATCCAACTCAGAAGGATTGCACAAAGGTTATGACAGGTTTCAGAGTCTTCTGAGTCAACTTGAGATTCATGGTGCAGGTGTCTTCACTGAAGATACCAATCAGAAGTTTCTTAGGTCTTTACCTGCTTCCTGGTCCCAAGTATCCTTGATCATGAGGACCAAGCCAGGAGTAGACAGTCTTAGTTTTGATGATCTCTACAACAATCTTAGAGTCTTTGAGCATGATGTTAAAGGCTCTACTAGATCATCAACTAGTACACAGAATGTCGCCTTTGTCTCTTCTAGCACTAGCAGTACTAATGATGTTAGTACTGCTTATGGTGTTTATACTTCCTCTGACCATAACTCTACAAGGGAGAAGGCTTATTCATCATTACATATTCTAATGATCTCATGTTCTCTTTCTTTGCTAATTATCCAATGTGGTCCTCATTGGATTATGAGATCTTGAACATGTTGATGAGTTTGATCTGGAAGAGATGGATTTGGAAATGGCAAGTGGCCCATGATTTCCATGAGAATGAATAAGTTTTACAAAAAGACAGAGAGAAAGCTGTATTTTGATGCCAAGGAACCTGTTGGTTTTGACAAGACCAAGGTTGAGTGCTTCAATTTCCACAACACAGGGCACTTTGCTAGAGAATGCAGATCAAAAGGAAATTAAGAAGGCAGAAGGAGAGATATAGGGAACACTAGATATAAAGCAAAATACAATGGGAGAATACCTAGAAAATAGGAGGAACCTAAGGCTTTGGTAACTCTTGATGGGGATGGTTTTTATTGGGCTGGTCATGCAGAAGATGAGCAAGAGAACTTTGCTTTGATGGCTTACAACAATTCAGGGCTCGAACACTGATGGTTACATCTTGTTCAAAGAATGTGAGGATTTCTTATGCTAGCTTAGATATTATATGATGAACATAATGGACAATTGGGTGTTGACTAGTATAGAAATTAAGCCTATACTCAAGCTTTTAAAAAGGGTAGAAGGTTAATTAGTTCTGTCTTCAGCCAATAATAAACTTTGTTTATGTAAAAAAAATAGGTTTATGAATATTGATTTAGATGATAAAACTAATGTGCTACACCTATAATAAGAATACTATTAAATAAAAACTAGCAGTAGATGTAAAATGAAAAGGATGAACTAAAATCTAAACTTGAAATTTTCAAAGTTCATTTAAAGGTCTTAAAAGTAACTTGCCTAAATAGTCCAGATGATGCTAAGGACAAATCTGGACTTGGGTATAGGAGATCAAATACATGAAGGTGTTTTTAAGTTATGAAAATGAAGTTCTTGAAAGTGTATTTGACAGTAGGTCTAGTGATGTAGAAGATAGTCTTGTGTATGATAGATTTTCAAAAGTTAAAGGAATGCATGCAGTTCCCCCTCCAATGATAGGGATCTACATGCCTCCTAAATCTGATTTTGGAATAGATAAGTCAAATTTTACATATGGTCCAAAACAGTCTAAAACTAGTGAATCTGCTGCTAATACCAGTGATTCTGTCTCTTGTGAATCAAATTCTAATGTAGAAACACTTGAATCTGTACCTAAACCAGTTGTAAATGAACCCAAAGCTGTCAGTAAACCTAAAGTTTGGTCTGATTCTCCTATCATTGAGGAGTATGAGTCAGACAGTGATGATGAATATGTGATTAAACCTTCAAAAGAATAGGAAAAATCTAGTTTTGCTTTTGTTAATACTGTTGAGCATGTAAAAACTCATAGGGAAACTGTTTAAGAACAAAACACATGTAGTCTAAGTCCTAAAGCTGACAAGAGAGACTGGAATGGTTTAATGTCCAAAAAGATGGGTTTGGGATATGATTTCACTAAAAAGGCATGCTTTGTATGTGGTAGCTTTTGCCATCTTATTAGAGATTGTGACTTCCATGAGAAAAGAATGGCTAAACAGGTTGAACTAAACAAACAAAAGGGTAAGGGTACTGCTCAAGGGGAGAAGAGACCAGTGTGGAACAATGTGCAAAGATTGAATCACCAAAACAAGTTTGTTCCAAAAGCAGTACTAACTAAAATTGGCAGATTTTCAATTAATACTGCTAGATAAAATCTTTCTAGTCAAGCAGCAGCAACTAGTACTGCTAGGAAAGTTAATACTGCTAAACCCATTGTGAATGTAATTAGACCAAGAAATAACTTTTATAGTCTCATTCACCTATTAGAAATCCATTTAATATAACAACAACACCAAAAGCAAATTTTACAAGTCATAAAATAAATACTGCTGGGGACAAAATAGTTAGTGCTGTTGGGGGCAATAGGGAAACTGCTATTAAGGCCTCAGCAGGTTGTAATTGAAGATCCAAAAGACACTACTAGAATAAAGTCTCCAAATACAATAGTGGATCAAACTCTAGTAAAAATGTAAATTTTAAAGATCCACTAGGCAGACCCAAGTCAGCAATGGCTTGGGTCCCTAAGAGAAACTAATTTCTCTTATTTGATGTGCATGATGATCCACAAAAAGCTTTAGAAAGGAAAAAGGACTTGTGATGTGTGTGTGTGGATGTTCCAGGCACATGACTGGGAATAAAGCCTACCTTGTTAAATATCAAGACTATAATGGTGGCCCTGTTGCTTTTGGAGGAAGTAAAGGTCAAATAACTGGTAAAGGTAAAATAATAACTGGAAAGTTAGATTTCGAGGATGTGTACTTTGTGAAAGAACTAAAGCAATTTAATCTCTTTTATGTGTCACAAATGTGTGACAAGAAGAACAAGGTTCTCTTCATGAATCTGTATGTCTTGTACTGTCTCTGACTTTATGTTGCCTGATGAAAATCAAGTATTACTTAGAGTCCCCAGACAAAACAATATGTATAGTTTCAACCTAGAGAACATTGTTCCTACTGGAGGTTTAGCTTGTTTGATTGCAAAGGCCACAGTTGATGAATCTAACAAATGGCATAGAAGGCTGGGTCATGTAAATTTTAAAAATTTAAACAAACTTGTGAAGGGAAACCTTGTAAGAGGTTTACCTTAAAAGATTTTTCAAAATGACCACACTTGTGTTGCTTGTCAGAAAGGAAAGCAACACAAGGTCTCCTGTAAGGCCAAAGTAGTAAGCTCCATTAGTCAGCCTTACATCTTTTACATATGGACTTATTTGGAACCACATCTGTAAGGAGCATAAACCATAAGACTTATTGCCTTGTTATCACTGATGATTCTAGCAGGTTTAGTTGGGTGTTCTTTTTAAGAACTAAGGATGAAACTAATGGCATCCTTAAGGACTTTATAAGACAAATTGAGAACCAATTAAATCAAAAGGTTAAAACTATTAGATGTGATAATGGTACAGAATTCAAAAGGACATTATTGAATTCTGTGGGTCAAAAGGGATCAAGAGGGAATATAGTAATGCCAAAACTCCACAACAAAATGGAGTTGCTGAGAGGAAGAACAGGACCCTAATTGAGGCTGCTAGAACAATGCTAGCAGATTCATTTTTACCTAACACTTTTTAGGCTAAAGCAGTTAATACTGCTTGTTATGTCCTTAATAGGGTGTTAGTGACCAAGCCTCACAATAAGACACCTTATGAACTTATAACTGGTAAAATACCAATCATAAGCTATATAAGACCTTTTGGGTGCCATGTGACCATCTTTGAATACATTAAACACCTAGGCAAGTTTGAGAAAAGTCTGATGAAGGGTTTTTTGTTGGGTATTCCTCTAATTAGAAGGTTTTAGGGTATTACAATTTAGAACCAGGGGGGGAAGAGGGAAGGTGAAGATAACCTGCATATAAACTTTTTAGAAAATAAACCTAATGTTGCAGGGAAATGACCTAATTGGCTGTTTGATCTTGATTATTTAACGGATTCCATGAACTATCAGCCTGTTACTGTAGAAAATAAAGCTAACAAAACTGTAGGTCCAAAAGAAGCTAATCATAGCGCAGGTACACAAGATAATATTAATGCAGGAAACTCTAAAATGGAAGCTGAACCTGCTCAAGAATACTTTGTACTGCCATTATGGTCTTTTTATACTTCAACAGTCAAGAGCTCAGAAGCCAAGAATGGAGATGAAAAGCCTAATAGGGATACTGGTCCAAAGACAAATGAGGAGCCAAAAGATCAGGAAGATCAAGCCTTTTTGGAGGAGCTTGAAAGGCTTAAAAGACAAGAAAAGGAGGCTAATGATGCAGCTGAAGCTTTTAGAAAGGAGTTTGCTCAATGTACTAAGGATTTGCTTCTTCAAGCAGGAGCTGCTAGAGCTACCAGTACTAACACAGTTAATACTGTTAGCACACCAATTAGTACTGCCAGTCCTTCAAGAATTTTTAGTACCGGTGGACCTAATCTAACCAACAATGACCAGAATGATTCTCGAAATTCCTGCTCTTAGGATTTTATGGACAATCCAAGTGGATGGATTTTACCAATGCATTTTGAATGATGAGGGTGCAGTGGCTGACTTCACTAATTTAGAAACCACTGTGAATGTTAGTCCTATTCCCACATCAAGGATACACTCCATTCATCCTACAACTCAAATTCTTGGAGATCCAACCTCAGCAGTTCAGACAAGGAGCAAAGTGAACAAAAGTTCTGGAGCTCATGCTTTTGTTAGCTATATTCAAAAGCAGAGAAGAAATAATCACAAGGATTTCCAGCACTGTTTGTTTGCTTGCTTCCTTTCTCAGATTGAACCCAAGAAGATATCTCAAGCTCTTGAAGATAAAAGTTGGGTTGATGCTATGCAGGAAGAGCTGTTGCTATTCAAAATTCAGAAAGTTTGAATTCTGGTTGACTTGCCTTTTGGAAAGAAGGCAATTAGGACAAAATGGGTTTACAGGAATAAGAAGGATGAAAGAGGTGTTGTAGTTAGAAATAAGGCAAGGTTGGTTGCCCAGGGATATAGACAAGAGGAAGGGATAGACTATGATGAGGTTTTTGCTCCTGTGGCTAGGATTGAAGCCATCAGGATCTTTTTGGCCTTTGCTTCTTATATGGGATTCTTTGTTTATCCAAATGGATGTGAAAAGTGCGTTCTTTGTATGGCACAATTGATGAGGAAGTGTATGTGTCTCAACCTCCAGGTTTTGTAGATCCTAAGTTCCCTAAGAAGGTCTACAAAGTTATAAAAGCTCTGTATGGTTTACACCAAGCTCCCAGGTATGCTACTTTATCTACTTTCTGGTTAAAGAGTGGATACAGAAGAGGAACCATTGACAAGACTCTTTTCATCAAGAAGGACAGGAATGATATCATGTTAGTGCAGGTTTATGTAGATGATATTATTTTTGGTTCTACAAAGAAGTCTTGGTGTGACGAATTTGAGGAATTGATGAAGAGCATATTCCAGATGAGTTATATGGGAGAGCTCACCTTCTTTCTTGGATTACAGGTCTAGCAGAAAGAAGATGGTATTTTCATAAGTCAGGATAAGTATGTTGCAGAGATCCTAAAGAAGTTTGATTTTGATAGTGTGAAGACTGCCAACACTCCAATTGAGACCTAGAAGCCCTTGATCAAGGATGAAGAAGCTGCTGATGTAGATGTACATCTTTATAGATCTATGATTGACTCTTTAATGTACTTGACTACTTCTAGGCATGATATTATGTATGTAGTATGTGCTTGTTATAGGTTTCAGGTAACTCCAAAAACCTCACATCTTCATGCTGTGAAGAGGATCTTTAGGTACCTTAAAGGCAAACCCAAACTGGGCCTTTGGTATCCTAAAGTGTCATCATTTGACTTGGAAGCCTATTCTGATAGTGACCATGCTGGAGCAAGTCTTGACAGGAAATCCACAACAGGAGGTTGTCAATTTCTTGGCAGGAGGCTTATCTCATGGCAGTGCAAGAAGCAAACAGTTGTGGCTACTTTTACTACAGAGGTAGAGTATGTTGCTGCTGCCAACTGTTGTGGGCAAGTATTGTAGGTTCAGAATCAAATGTTAGACTATGGGTTCAATTTTATGAACACAAAGATCTACATTGATAATGAAAGCACAATCTGCATTAGAAAGAATCCAGTGTTTCACTCCAAAACAAAGCATATTGAGATTAGGCACCACTTTATTAGGGATGCTTATGAGAAAAAGCTTATTCAGGTGCTTACGATTCACACTGATGATAATGTGGCTGATCTTTTAACCAAAGCTTTTGATGTTAGCAGATTCAATTTCTTAATTGTTAATATTAGAATGATCAACCTATAGCTGCATTAATTCAGGGGAGGCAAAATGGCAGGTTGATTTGTTGTACAGTTTAGAAAATGATTTTTAATTCGCAGATGGAGTTTAGATGATGTGATAATTATTTGAGGTTCATACTGTTCTTTGAAATGAGGATTGAGAGCTACATATGGTACTAAGTTAGTTAGTGCTGCCCGTTTTGGTTAATACTGGTAGGCAAAAAGTTAGTACTGCCAGGCCAAAACTTAGTACTGCCAGGCAAACCTTAGTACTGTTAAGTTACCGTTAGAAACAAGGGAGATAGGGATGCAAAGTGTAAAATTGCGGTTTCTTCGCCACTGGGTTTACTTGAAACCTATATAAACCATTCTCAAACACACAATTTCCTCACCTAATCTCTCTCCCACGCTCTCATATCACAAACCCTAATCCCTCTAATCATCGACGATCATTAATTACACCTCAATGGCTGCTCTCGTATCTTGCCCTAAGCATAATATGGTTGCTTGTTTGGAGAAAACTGAACGGAATGCTCAATTCCATGAGATAGTGGACTTCCTTACACGAAGCTCGATTTACTACTCTCTCACTGTAAGTCCTACTGTCTCTACTTCCCTTATTGAACAGTTTTGGAACACTGCTACTTCCAAAACAGTCAATGATGTTAGTTACATTAAAGCCAAAGTTGCTGGCAAGACTGTATCAATTTCTAAAGCATCTATTAGACGAGATCTTCTATTTAATGATGTGGATGGAATTGATTGTCTCACAAATCAAGAAATTTATGAAAACCTTCAATTGATGGGGTATGAGGGAGATCTTACAATTCTTACTTTTCAAAAAGCTCTCTTCTCCCCACAATGGAAGTACCTAATTCATACCCTAATTCACTGCCTTAGTTCAAAAAGTACTTCTTGGGATCAATTTCCCACAAATATTGCATCTGCACTGATTTGCTTAGCTACAGATAGAAATTTTATTTTTTCTAAGATGATTTTTGAGGGTATGATTAGGAACTTGGATGCTAAGAAGCAATTCTTAATGTATCCAAGATTTGTTCAAGTGTTTTTAAATAACCAACTTTCAAACCTACCTGCCCCTTTGGATAACCTTCCAATACCAGTCCTTACCAAAAAGGTTTTCACTAATATGGCAAAGCAAGGACTACACTTTTCAGGCCATGTTACACCTTTATTTCCTAATATGTTGGCTCAAGCAGTAGTAGATGAGGGTGAAGGTTCAGCATAACCAACTGAACCCCAACCAACACCCTCTCCTACTCAACCTAGTACAGGAGACCAACCCCCTGTGACTGAATCATCATATAGACCTGACACTACCCAAGTCCCTAGAGACTCTTTAGAGGGAACTAATAGGAGTAAAGGGGATCAGGTTCAGTCATCCAATAATAGACCTCATTCAAGTGGTAACACATCTGAAAGAGCTGAGGGTGGACTGAACCTACAGGTTTTACATAACACTTATACTTTGTTGTCTCAATAGGTTCTTGATCTACAAAAAGCTAAAGATGTTCAAGCTGCAGAGATCTTTAAATTGAAGAAAAGAATTAAGCATCTGGAGAAGAAGTGTAAGCCTATCATCTCACACCACAGAGCATGGTTAAAGAGTGTGCAAAGGTTATCTATGAAGAAAAGGTTAGGAAAAAAGGAGTCTGTATCCAAACAGGGGAGGAAAATGCCAAATCAAAACCAACTCTGGATGCCTTTGATGATCTTGATGCTGATTTAGCTCATGGTATGGACTACATGGAAACAGAGGAAGCTATGAATGAGGGGAGGCAAAGCAATGAGATTGAGGAGCTTAATTTAGATGTTGATACTGAAGTAATTGCTGAAGACAAAGGTAGTGGTGAAAAGGGAGGTAGCATAGTTAGTACTGCTAGGCCAGAAGTTAGTACTACTAGGCCAAAAGTTGATACTGCTAGCCCAGAAGTTGATACTGCTAGGCCAGATGTTGATGCTGCTAGGCAAGAAGTTAGTGTTGTTGAGCCTAGAGCCCCTCCTACAACAACAAGTATATTTGATGATGAAGATATCACTATGGCTCAAACTCTGATTAAGATAAAAGAAGAGAAAGCCAAGGAAAAAGAGTGGCATTTAAAGATGTTGAAGATTCTTCAAGACCTGCAAGATCAGTCTTAACTCCGAAGCCACTTTCATCCATTGATCCTAAAGACAAAGGAAAGGGTATCTTAGTTGAGGAAGAACCTGTCAAGATAAAGAGAAAAGATCAAGGGATAGATCAGATTGAGAGAGATGAAGAATTGGCTCACAAGCTACATAAGGAAAAATTGGCTGAGATTGCAATTATACAAGAAGAAAAAGCAGCACAATAAGAAGCTTTTAGAGTTGCTATAATGGAAATGTTTGATGAAGTCTAAGAAGGTATTGATGCTCATGCATTGTTTGCAGCCAAGCTCCAACAGGAAGAAAGAGAGGAGTATACAATTGAAGAAAAAGCAAAGTTCTTGGCTGAAACAATAGTTGCACAAAGAAAATTCAGAGCTACACAAAGAGCTCCTAAGATTAGAAGTAGACCACCAAATAAATCTCAAATAAGGAATTTGATGATGACATATCTAAAGAATATGGGTGGTTACAAACACTCTAAGCTGAAAGCAAAGACATTTGAAGAAATCCAAGCTATGCATGAAAGACAGAAAAAGAAAATTAATGACTTTAAACCTATGGATTCAGATGATGCAGTTGAGATAGTAAGAAGGCAGCTGGTGAAGATACTTCAAAGAAGGAGGAGGTTCTCAAAGAACCTGACAGTACTAAGATTGAAAATATGAACAAGGAAGATGCAGGAGAAAGCAGTGAAAAAGTTTCAGATGTTTCAAAGAAGAGAAAAGGAGGTCCAAGAATGAAAAGAATGTCTAAGAGGAAGAAGACAGAGTCTGACCTTGAAGAAGAAGAGGATCTAAAGACTTTTCTGAAGATAGTTCCAGATAAAGAAGGAATAATAGATTATGAAGTCTTGGAGAAGAGATTTCCAATTATTAACTGGGAATCAAAATTCTATCATTATGACAGACATGGAGCAGAGGGTATCTACTACAAGATTTTTAGATCTGATGGAAGCTCTAAATGGATTAAAACCTTTTCTGAAATGGTGACAAGGTTTGATAGGCTAGATATTGTGGAGTTATATAACCCGGTGATGCAGAGGTTTGAAACAATTACTCCAGAAGGTGTTGATCTAGTTCTTTGGGGAGATTTAAGGACAATATTTGATGCAAATGCAAAAGATGAACTCTGGCAGAATCAAGAAAGATGGAATCTTAAGAGCTAGAATTTCTATGAGAATTGTAGGGTTCATACTTTGACATTGGAAGATGGTACTGAGATTCATATGCTTGCAGAAAGGAAATATCCACTTACAAAAGAAACACTTGAGAGGATGATGTCTTTGAAGTTGATAGATGAGTCTGCAAGTGATGGTGCTTATGATCTGCTTAGATTCATTCAAAGGCAGATTGATGAAGCTGGAAGCTATGATGAAGGAGATAAGGATCTTTAAGTGTTGGTTTCATCACCACACAACAAATGGTCATCAGTTCACCATGTCTAACAGACATCAAGAACTGGCTAGTCCAGAGCAAACGACTTCTGGTAAAGACTTCTCAAATCCGTTAATGGCTGATAGTTTGCCAAAAACTATATGGTTCTTAACTCACCATGCTTCACAGTAAAGAGTTGGCTAGTCCAAAGCAAACGGCTCTTGGTAAAGACTTCTTAAATCCGTTGATAGTTGATAGTTTACTCAAAACTATATGGTTATCAATGCACCATGTTGTTACAATGAAGCATTGGCTATTCCAGAGCAAACGGCTACTGGTAAAGAAACATCAAATCCGTTTATGGCTGGTAGTTTGCCAAAAACTACAAGGCCAACTTAGTTGGTGTTGCTGAGTTGCTGAGATGCTGTGATGATGACAAAGACTAGAAGCTAAAGAATTTCAAGATTACAAAGTAACAAAAGAGCTCAAGTTCATCAAAGAGAAGATTAAAGAGTAGCAGTGTGTTTGGATACATCCTCCAGGTGTTCAAGAAGCTCAAACTGAAGAAACATGAAGGTTAACAAGTGAACATCATGTTTAGGGGAGGATTGTTAGGAATTATGTTTTCCTGAGTTAGTACTGTTAGTATTAGTTAGTTAGTACTGCCAGTATATATGTTAGTACTGGTAGTAGAGTTAGTACTGTTAGTAGTAAGTTAGTACTGCTAGCATATATAGATAGTACTGCTTAAGTGATATGCATGAGATATATTAGGAATAGATATGCATGATCACTTAACGCGTTTTGTAAGCCCATTAGGGTTTCCTTGGTGTATAAAAGGAACCCTACGACACTAGTTAGATATACAAGTTTCACAAATATTCATAGTTAGTATTCTGTAACCTAGCAGATTAATAGTAATCAAAGTTCTATTTTATTCATTGTTCTTCTTAGCAGTATAAGTTAGTTTCCGCATAACTTATATTGTTCATAGTCATTGTTTCTCTTGTAGTTAGTTTGGATCTATCCAGATTGGCTACCACCCTTAACAGGCTAGAAAGATCTATTCAGACTGGGATCAACAGGAATGATAAAGACAGCTCCTACACTAGGCACAAAATAAAAAACAATAATACAAACATAATAATACCATCAAGGGTTATCTTGATATTTCCAGTGGGATACCAAAAAATATCAAAATAAGGCAAAAATATATTTGACTCCTAACAATAGAAAATGAGTACTAGTAGATAATAATGCGAAGTTTATTTGGAACCGACGAGATACATCACACCAAAACACCACAACCTTTAACTCATTCAAACAAAGCATCCAATTCTATAAACCCACTTCATGCTCATTTAACACTCGTAACACTATTAAAACTGATATGAACATATAATTTCAAACTTATAAATTTGAAAATAAGGGCACTCATTAAACTCATATGTTAAAAGCCTTCATCATATAATTATTTAATTAAAATTATAACGGATCTATTAACATCAAACTAGCATAAAATATGTCACCGAGTAGGTGACAAATCTTATACATTTTAAAGCACTTCCAGCATGAAAAAGGAAAAAGGATAGCGAATAGAAGAAGTCAAACTAATATAAAATTACAAAACTTTGTAATTTGTAATGTTCCTAGGTTGCTAATAATCTGTATAACAAATAGTGTGCATATTTGTACACGTAATCAGATGCACATATAACAAGATCCTTGTTAAAAAGGTAGGAGTATTTTTAAAACATGATAACACTTTTTATCATCATCTTAAGCAACAATAATGATGTATTTAAATAGAATATCACAACACAAATGACATCTATTCCACAACAAAATAACGACTAACAACAAAAATGGCATAACATGAATTCACCAGATATGTTTACCTTCCGGAAGCATCTCCGCTTGACCCTCCACTAACAACTTTGACTAGATCTGGCGGCCACATCCGACAATGATCTGAAAAAGCCGACGACCACAACCCTGCGTTATCTCCAATTTACAAAACAAACGTGGGTTATAAACCACAAGGATCATATCAGAATTTAAAGGAACATACTTTTCGTTACACATATTAAAGCCAAAAAACGAATTAAAAAAAACCTTACAAATGTTTAAATATGGTGGAAAGGAAATCGATGCTATGGAGAATTGTTTATGCTTGTTAATTTATGCTAATTCTAGACATGGGGATAGGCGGTTAGGGTTTTTTGTGAAAGAAAAGGAGAAGATGATGATAAGTAGATGTGGATCTAGTTTAATTCTAGAAATGTGAAAAGAGAAAGAGATACGTATTAAATTAACTGTATCACTGCTAAAATCTTGGGACAGTTTTGAGAAAATAAGATTTTTGAAATTCCTTAAATGCTCTTAAGTCATTTAAAGAAGTTTACCTAACATTCCTTATAATTACATTAATTACAATAATGGCACAAATGATCTCATCCACTAATAAAATGATCTAACAGTTTAAATTTGGTTATGTAAGTTCTGTACAAAAAACTGGTTCTGCAAAGAAAATGCCACTATATATGTATATGTATATGTATATGTATATATATATATGTATGTATATATATATATATATGTATGTATATATATATATATGTATATGTATATATATATATATATATATATATATATATATATATATATATATATTTTTATATATATATATATATATATATATATATATATATATATATATATATATATGTACATATATATATATATGTACATATATATATATATATATGTATATATATATATATATATGTACATATATATATATATGTATATATATACATATATATATATGTATATATATATATATATATATATATATATATATATATATATATATATATATATATATATATATATATATATATATATATATATATATATATATATATATACACATACATATATATATATATACATACATACATATATATATATATATATATATATATATATATATATATATATATATATATATATATATATATATATATATTATATTATATCATCATATATGTAACACCCTCAAATGCGCAACGCATCAGAAAACAACATTGGGGTGCTACTTCATAATATAAGCTCACGAGTCACGGTAAACGACAATCAATTTTTATTAAAAAGATCAGAGTTACAAGGTCCCAATAACTTTATAAAAACTCATTTCAAAATAATCCACAACATGTTCAAGTTTCTTTAAAAGACAACATTTTATCATATGTGCAAAGTTCACCAAGTCCACGTCCTTCGATATCCGCATCCCATCCCATCCAAGCTAGCAATAATATACCTGAGATAAACATGCTAAAAACGTCAACAAAAATGTTGAGTGAATCCATAGAGTTTATAAGCAATCATTTTGAACACAAGCATAGCAAAACATTAGTTCATAGAACAATCACAACGATGCTAGAGCCACGAACCGAACCTTAACCATGTGCCCAACCCGGAGTGATAGTGTTACACACTCCCAATACTAAATACAATATGTCTCCGTATGACCTCGCAAGGAACACACGCCAGACAGGTCGTTAGGCCAAAATAGATCTATTATTATTGCATCAGCGTTCACCGGTTAGCGGTGATTGACGGTTCATGAAGGAAGGGCCACAACAATACACTCATAGCAACGTCCACATAATAAAATCACCTGTGTTCGATTTTCTAAAACAAGCATGTATCTCCCTCGCGGGTTTTTAAAACATAAAAATAATTAAATGCGAGGCTATGAACTCACCTTGATGTTGCAGAACAATTGGCGGAATGCAAATATTAGGCATACACAATAAAAACCGGAACGACTCGATCAAGGAGTCGCAGTATATCTTAATGGCTATGACCCACCAGTTTAGGATGATGTATTTGGGTTTTCAGATGGATGATTACATCAACGCGACACGTTGATAAAGGATTTGGATTTTAAGTTGTATGAGTTTGGCGGTTGGTTAAATAAGATAAATCGAAAAGGTAAAAACAAAGTATGTAATATATTCCGTATATATCACATAGGAAAATGAACAATTATATAATTCATATGTTGAATTATATAATAATGACGAACATTCAAAAGATAAATGCAAAACATGCAATATATTAAGTATATATTACATATGAAGGACAAGAAAATATATAATGCGTGCGGGCATTATACATGAATATGTAAATGGACGAAGTTGAAGAACGAGTTAAAGTATGTTGTACGTATACATATTATATCACTCGTGAAAATAAGACACAAATATAAAGCGCGGCGTGTATTTCATATAAGAAAAATATTATAAAGTGACGTGAGAAAAATATAATTAAACAACATAATTCGACACGCGTTCGGAAGTCGCCAAATGAAATAAATAAAAGTTATTACTTAAAAGTAAATACACGTTTTAAAGTCTTGAATGACATTTTAAAAGTTTTAACAATAGTTATTATTGTCCTTTAGTCGAGACTTATAAAATAATATTACATAATTTAGTATTCCGTTTTCTTGACGAGTTTTAATTAAAATAGTTATCTCGTTTGTAAAAATATAGTTTCTGATTACTCATCGTGTTATTATATAATTACATCCTAATAGTCTTGAAACTATATAACTTTGCCCATTTATCGGGTTTTTAATATAGTAAAAGTTTTAAATGAAAAATACTAAGTATATAAGTTTTTAGAAATTTCGGCATGACCTTGCCGTTTATACAACGTTTCCATGTATATAAAATACATTATTTTCCCACTTTTATCAATCAATATCGCAAATACTTACGCGTTTCGTAATTAATTAACTTGTCATATTTACATAAACATCAATTATAAGCAAAACCAAACACACCCTTATTTAGGGCTGTTAAAACCAAACACCCCTATTGGGTGTTAACTGCTGTCCCAAACACCCCTTTATGGGGCTGTTATTAGCTTTGACCATCAGCAGTATTAATCTTTCTTCTAGCAGTATTAACTAACTCTGGCAGTACTAAGTTTGTATTGGAGTACTACTCCAATTAGTACCTGTTATTTATACCTTGGCAGTGATTAACTCTTGTGAAGATTTATTCCCAACAATCCTCCCCTAAACTTGTGATTTATCTTTAAATCCCAAGTTTCTTCTGAATTAAAGCCCTAGTCCTCTTCCTTTTGCTGAAATTTCCTTCAAACATCCTTCTACTTCTGCACTTGAGATCTTATAAACCTTAGAAGTTCAAAAGCCTGTGACTCTCATGATCAACCTCTAATTTCTTTTTCAACATCTTGGAAATCATCTCTTGACTTAGAGGGTATTTCTTCTCTGTCAGCATATGTATGGCTATACCATTCTGCATCAGTAAAATGTGAATACCACAAAAATCATATAAACTCTAGCTTATCACATTATATTCATGCTGATTCTTCCATATTTCATCTTCTTCATCAGGCTCAAATAAAGTGTGCAGATCTCCCCAAAGCATCAAATCATATCCTTCAGGTCTTGAAGCACTATACCTTTCTTTGACTAATCTGTACAACTCCTCTACATCTTGTTGTTATTCAAAGTCTTCAAGTCATCTCACTCTAAAACCTTGTAGTTCTTGGAACTGCCATCTCCTCAAAAAAAAAAAAAAAAAAAAAAAAAAAAAAATAAAAAAAAAAAAAAAAATAAAACAAAAAAAAAAAAAAAAAAAAAAAAAAAAAAAAAAAAAAAAAAAAAAAAAAAAAAAAAAAAAAAAAAAAAAAAAATACAAAAAAAAAAGGATTTGATAATACATGAATTTTTAGTCAAAGTGTAAGTCTTCCAATCCACAATTGGATACTTTGTAGAGAGAGATTCAACATCTTCTGCAAACTCTTCTCTTGGAATTATATCTAAAAACCCTTTGAGTTCTTCCTTCTCAGCATCTTCTTCCAACTTTTGTCTCTTAACAATCCTTCTTTTTCTTGGAAGAGATTTCTTTCTTTTTGCTCCAGATTCTTTAACAACTTCTTTCATTTCTTCTTGTGTATCAACATCTTCTTCTTCAATCTTTTCAGGAGACTTCATCTTCTCAGGAGACTTCATCTTTTCAGTTCCATGCTACATAGGCTCAATGTGTTGATTAAAAACCCAAACGTTTTCAAAGATTGGCCTAATCTCATTATAAGACATTCCCTTGAAGTCACTAATCTTGTAGTTTCCCTGATTCTTCAAGTATTTGATCATATTTCTCCTTGCCTGGGCAATTGTCTTTGGCTTCATCTTTAGAGCATGATACCTTATGACTGAAGGATCATTCCAATCTATCTTCTTAGTAGACTTGGCTTCAGACATAGCTCTTTGTCTTTCCCCTTTATCCTACTGTCTAGCATTTCTTTCTTCCATCCCTTGCAATCTTGCCCTTTGTTCTTCATTCATTTGTTCTTCTAGTCTAATGGCTTCAGCAAAACTTAACCTTTCTTGTTCAAGCTCCTTCTAACGTTTCTTGGGCTCAGACTCTGTCATTATTGCTTTTCCCTTATCTTTTCTTGTCCTTTGCTCTTCACTCCTTCTTCTATAAGTAACAGCTCTTCCAGCA
Organism: Tanacetum coccineum; assembly: GCA_026074375.1. Classification (NCBI taxonomy): domain Eukaryota; kingdom Viridiplantae; phylum Streptophyta; class Magnoliopsida; order Asterales; family Asteraceae; genus Tanacetum; species Tanacetum coccineum. The sequence goes on from BQNB010001277.1 coordinate 23,383, forward strand.
TACAATAGTCTTCCTCACAGTACTAACTACTGGACTTCACTAGCAGTACCTTTTGTGCACCTGCAGTACTAATTCACACATCCTTCTCACTGCTTTCCTGATCTTGAATGACTATCAGTGGTAGTCACTTCTTAAATAAATGGTTCAGTTCAGTGCTTGCTTTCCTCTTAAACTTCTGCATCAGATAGTTTCCTCCTCTGTTTGGAAGAATCATCTTCAATGTCTTCATCATCTGAATGAACAATCCTAGCTTTTCTCCTTGTTTTGCCAGTCTTGATTTGAGACTCTAGCTTCTTGACCCTGAGTATGAGCTTAGTAAATGCAGAACTATAGGTTTTCTTTGTCTTTCTCAAGTCATCCTCCAATACTGCAACCCTATCAGAAAGTTTGGTAACCAAATTCGTCAATTCAATAAGTTTCAAGCTACCCTCATCACTTCCATGTGAGTGAACAGCATGGAGAGGTGAGTCATGGGGTGTAGGAAAATGTTGCTCTACTCCAGGTGATGGTTGTGTTGGTGATGGTTGTGTTGGTGCAGCAGTGGTATGATCAGGTGAGTGTTCATATGAAGCTTCAGGTGAATGGGAAGGTTCAGGTGAGGGTGAAGGTTCATGTGAGTGGGAAGGTAAGGATATGATTCTTGAAGGTGAAGTGGAAGGTTCAGTAACATCTAGCATAGTAGGAAATAAAGCAACCTTCTGGCCTGAATATCCCTTTGTAGGCCTCTTCATATTGTTAAAGACTTTGACACTAAGAGAGGGTACAGGATATGTTCTTGAATGTTGTTGAAGTTGGTTCCTCTGCATATCTAGGCATATTTGAATGAACCTAGGGTACATTAAAAACTTATGGGGGCTAGAAATATTTGACACCATATGCTCAAAAATCATCCTAGAAAAATTATACTTCCTATTGGTAGCTAAAAAGATAACAACAGTGGTAATGTTACTACTAAACTGCTCCCAAGCAGTCTTCTTTGGGCTAAGTCAATGAAGAATATTGTGAATAAGAAACCTCCATTGAGGTGAAAAAGCACCCTTTTGAAAAGTTACTATTCTGAATCCAGTGTATATCCCATAAGTGCCAATTGCTCAAAAATCTCCGAGTTGGGAATATAAGTAATACCATCTTGATCATCCAACTTGAGATGTCGTCTTAAAGATGCTTCAGTGATAGTCATGGAGTGACCATCAATGGTAGCAATAATCTTGACTTATCCATTATCATCAGTAGAAGCTTCAGCAGACCTCCAAAATTGTTTGATAAACGAGACAGAAACAGCTGGCTTCTTTGTGAGTGCATAGCAAATGTGACTTCGATTTAGGAAATCGATGACTTGATGAAACTCTGCACTTCCTGTAGATTTCTCTAAAAATGCTACCATGTTGTGCTTGTCACAAAATTCTAAGTTTGCCATGAATAAAAGCGTGAGTAATCATGTGAGATATGATCGTGGATGAATATATGAAGGCTGGAGAAAGTTAATTGAGATTTAAATAGAGAAACGTAGAGATATGGTTTGACCGACTTAAAGAAATTGAGTTTATCGTGATTAAATCAAACGTATATATAGAAAGATCATGAAAGTCCAATTGGTCAAACCGCTATATCATAGGAATTTGGCGGAAATATCTCAACGGCTCTATTAATTAATAAAAAATCTGTTAGAGCCAAACAGTACTAACGGTCATCTAGCAGTACAAAATTTGCTCTAGCAGTACTAAAATAAGCCTAGCAGTATTAACTTCTCCACCCAAAAGCAGTACAAACTCCAAAGTTTTGTATTACTCAAAAATAACTTCACACAATCTCTCTTTCTGTTTTTTAAGCTCACATTTAATCTCTCAATTCTTTTAACTCACTTTGCACTCTGTCTGTTTTTCACACATCTCTCTTTCTGTTTTTCACACAAAGTATAGTTTTTGGCAAACTACCAGCCATTAACGGATTTGATTAGTCTTTACCAATAGCCGTTTGCTTTGACTAGCCAATGCTTCATTGTAAAACTGGTGCATTTGATGACCATATATTTATGAGTAAACTATCAACGATCAACGATTTGAGAAGTCTTACCAATAGTCCGTTGCTTTGGACTAGCCAATTCTGATGTCTATAAGACATGTGAACTAATGACCATTTGTTGTGTGGTGTTAAAACCAACACTTGAAGAACAAACAACATTCCTCCCCTCAAATAATGAACCATTGAGTAACCAATTTCACACTTCATTGCTTATCCTGAAAGAGTTAGCTCATAACCAAGAAAACATAATCTAACCATTTTTCTTGTTTAGCAGTATTAAATGGTACTAACAGGATTAACAATGAGACATAGAAATAACTAGCAGTACTAACTATAAGTAACAGTTTTGACAAACAGTTTTAAATATAACTAGCAGTACTAATTATAACTAGCAATATTAATTTACAAAAACTTAACAGTACTAACATTTAACAAACTTTACAAAACAAACAAGAGATTTGGGCATTAGGGATTGAGCATTCCAATACTTGAGACCAAGTACTGAAATCTACCAGCATCAAAACCTATTTAAGAAGAATCCTGCTACATTATGTTCAGTGTCAATCTTAACCATTTGAATCAACTTTTTAGCATTGCCAGCTCTTATAAAATGATGCCTAATCTCTATATGTTTTGTTTACGAGAATGTTGAACATGATTTTCTATTATGCAGATAGTACTATTATTGTCAATATAAATAACAGTATTCATAAAATTATACCCATAGTCCAGCAGTTGGTTTTGGATCCAGAGAACCTGCCCACAGTCAACTTGCCAGTAGCCACATAATCAGCCTCAGTTAAGAAGTGGCAACTACAGTTTTTTCTGCATTGCCAAGAGAATCAGCCTATTTTCCCAAACCTGACAACCTCCATAGTTGTTACTTCCTATCACTATGTGAATCTCCAGCATAGTCACTGTCATTGGATGCAACTACTTCCAATGGAGAATCCTAGAACCCTAGCCTAATGATGTTTTTCCTTTAAGTATCTAAAATCTCTTAAACAGCTAAGAGATGGGAAGACCCTTTAGGAGAAACCTAAACCTTGAACATGCACCACTGCAAACACGATGATATCTGGCCTGGATGCTGAAGGTACATCAAAGACCCATCAATAGATCTATAAAGATGTTCATCAACATCATCAGCATCTCATCTTGAACCAAAGGCTTTTCCAAATCTGTTGGAGTAGAGGCAGACTTCACATCTGAGTAGTTGAACTTCTCAAAATCTCATGACATATGTTATCTTGACTGATAAAAATTCCTTTCTTTTTAATGGTTGGACCTGTAATCCCAAAAAAGAAGGTGAGTTCTCCCATAGAACTCATTTGAAACTTATCCTTCATAAGCTTCTCAAACTCATCACATAATTCCTTCATTGTAGATCCAAAGATAATGTCATCCACATAGATTTGAACAAGCAAGATATGTCCCTTATGTCTCTTGATGAATAATGTTTGGTCAATCTTTCCTCTTTCAAAACCATTGCTCAAGAGATAATTTGCCAAAGTGTCATACCAAGCTCTAGGTGCTTGATGCAGGCCATATAATGCTTTCACTACCTTATAGACTTTATTAGGATGGTCAGGATCTTCAAAACCTGGAGGTTGACATACATATACCTCCTCTTCAATCTGACCATACAGGAAGGCACTTTTTACATCCATTTGGTAGACCATAAAACCCATATAAGAAGCATAAGCTAGGAACAGTCTGATGGCCTCAATTCTAGCCACAGGAGCAAAGACTTCATCATAGTCTATGCCCTCTTCTTGAGTATGTCCTTGAGCAACAAGTCTTGCTTTGTTTCTGATGACAATCCCCCTTTCATCTTTCTTGTTTCTGTATACCCACTTTGTACCAATTGCTCTATGACCTTTAGGTAAATCCACAAGAATCCAGACCTTTTGCAGTTTGAACTAAAGAAGTTCCTCCTGCATTGCTTCTACCCATGTTGGATCTCTAAGAGCTTGAGAAACTCTTTTTGGTTCTTCCTAAGAGAGGAAACAAACAAAAATACATGTATGAAGATCCTGATGAGTCTTCCCTTCATATATAGCACTACGAAATCCTTTTCCAGAGTAAGAAGTTTTCATCCTTCTTGTCTGAACAGATGACTGCACATCACCAATCACATGCTCAATTGGGTGATCTTTATGAATTCTTGTGTGAGAGAGTTGGTAGGACTTCTTAGATAAGGAAGTTTCCCATTCAATGCTTGGACCTCCACATGTGAGTCTTCAGATGCAGGACTAGGTCCTACCAAGTCTTCAGGAGTAGCAATATTAACTTCAGGGAGAGCAGTACTAACTTCTTTACTACCAGTATTAATATCTGGTCTGGCAGTATTAACTTGTTGATCAGCAATGCCATTTTCCTTAAGACTGCTACCATCATGAGACTCTTATGTAGCATCATCTTCATCATGTAACTCATCTTATCCTTCTCTTTGAGCATCATCAACATTTTTTGTGAAGCATAACGAAAATATGAGCATCCTCCAAATTGGGCATTACTAATGGCAATCTTGAGCTTGTTGAGAAAGATATGCCTAGACTCAGAAACTCCTGTATACCTGCAAAATCATTAGAAGATTTTTCCTTAACCACTGTACATAATTCATTGATTTGAGTTAGAGAATCAAGATCCAAACATCCACTTGGACCATTTCCATCATCATAGGCTTATTCTCTAAGAACCAATATGCAAGTTTTCCTAAACTTTTCTGCTCTAATGTTGTATACCCTAAAAGCTTTGCTACTTAAGGAATATCCAACAAAGAAACCTTCATCACTTTTTTCATCAAACTTGCCCAAATTATCTAAGGTATTGAGAATAGTAACATGATATCCAAAAGGTTTCATGAATCCTATAGCTGGTTTAAAACCTCTAAAGAGTTCATAAGGAGTCTTGTTGTGAGGCTTGACTATTAAGACCCTATTCTGTACATAGCAAGCAGTAGAAACTGCTTCTGCCCAAAATGTGGTAGGTAACTTAGAGTCAGCTAACATTGTTCTAGCAGCCTCAATGAGTGTCCTATTCTTCCTTTCAGCTACACCATTTTGCTGAGGAGTCCTAGCTATACTATATTCTCTTTTAATACCTTTCTCCCTACAGAAATCATCCATCACCTGTTTGATAACCTGTCCATTATCACTTCTGATTATTTTAACTTTCTTATCCACTAGGTTTTCTACCTCTTTGATAAAGTTTTTAAGGATCTCACTTGTTTCATCCTTAGTTGTTAAAAAGAAAACCCATGAGAATCTACTATAATCATCAGTGACTACTAAGCAGTACTTTTTATGCATTAAACTACTAACAAAAGTTGGACCAAATAGATCCATGTGTAGCATAAACAATGGCTTAGTAATGGGATTAAAGGCCTTGGTCTTACAAGAGGCTCTGTGTTGCTTGCCTTTAAGACAGGCAACACAAGTTTGTCCATTCTCAAAATCTTTAAAGGCAAATCTCTTACAAGATTTTCTTTGATAAGTTTATTTATATTCTTAAAATTTATATGACCAAGCCTCATATGCCAGAGCATTGATTCTTCAGATGTAGCTTTTGCAACTAGACAAGTTAAACAATATTTAGGAACTATACGTAACTTAATATGTATGTTTAAAGTTTAGTTTGTGTTAGCTTGCCAAAAGCTAATGTGTATAGTCACATTTACTTCTAGAACGATCACGTGACTATATGCCTTTACAATAACCACAACATCTCACAAATGTGTGACTAAATTATGTTAATAAAAAATAACAAAGGAAATAAAAAAGGATGTTACACCCCAGCGAGAATCGAACCCGCGACCCCCCTTACGAAAGTCAAGCGGGTTACCATCTTGCCAGAGTAACCTATTCGTTAATGTTATGCATTTCCTTTTTAATATAAAAGTTTAAGCTTCATTGTTTTTGGCTAGTAGCTTAAAAAGTGCTTATAAAAAAGGATGTTACACCCCAGCGAGAATCAAACCCGCGACCCCCCCTTACGAAAGTCAAGCGGGTTACCATCTTGCCAGAGTAACCTATTCGTTAATGTTATGCATTTCCTTTTTAATATAAACATTTAAGCTTCACAAATGTGTATCTAAATTATGTTTATGGCCACATTATAAGGGTATTAACACTTTTGGTCACTTTATGCTTAGTTGTATGTGACTAAATACCCAAAATAAACATGCTTTGTGTGACTAAATATTACAAAAGGCCACACAAACATAAAATTCATGTGGCCATTGGATGAACAATAGTCACACAAAATACACATTTCTCCACTTTAAACACCATATGGTTACTCACACTTTTGCCCACCTAATGCTTAATTGTATGTGACTAAATATACAAAAAAACCAATATATTCATAACAAGAAAATAAAAAAGGATGTTACACCCCGGCGAGAATCGAACCCGCGACCTCCTTTACGAAACTCAAGCAGGTTACCATCTTGCTAGAGTAACCTATTCATTAATGTAATGCATTTCCTTTTTAATATAGAAGTTTAAGCTTCATTGTTTTTGGCTAGTAGCTTATGGTCACACTTATTAACATTTTTGGTCACACTTATTAACACTTTTGGCCACTTTATGCTTAATTGTATGTGACTAAATATACAAAAAAACCAATATATTCATAACAAGAAAATAAAAAGGATGTTATACCCCAGCGAGAATCGAACATGCGACCTCCCTTACAGAAGTCAAGCGAGTTACCATCTTGCCAGAGTAACATATTTGTTAATGTTATGCATTTCCTTTTTAATATAGAAGTTTAAGCTTCATTGTTTTTTGCTAGTAGCTTAAAGAGTGCTTATAGAAACTGCTTATTAAACAGTGGATTTTTCTTCCTCTGCTTATTTTCAACTTGTTTCACTTTTAAAATATCGAATTTAGCAAAACTAAATAAGTTGTAGCTTATTTGGTTTAAAGCTTTTTCGGTGCAGCTTATTTTTAAGCTAAAGTTTTTTTAATAAAAGTTTTCATTATTAAATATAGTTTTAGTTTATAAAAAGTTTATAATTTTAATTAATAAAAATAGAAGTTTTTAGATTAGCTTATTATTAAGCTAGCTTATTGCTTATTATCTAATGCTTAATATTTGCTCAGTTTTGTGTTTGTCTCACTTCACTTTCTCTAAGGCGTGGAGTTTAAGGGTTAAATAAGCTAGACATTTGCGTTAGAGGTTAATTAGATTTTAAGGGTTAAATAAGCTAGACATTACACGTGTTAGTCAACTATACGGGGTAAAGGATATAGGTTATTGGTTACGCTTAGGGGTTAAATTAATGTGACCAATGATAACCTAATGCACTTGACCCATGACCCATGTGAATTAGCCATTGTCACTAGGGCTGAGCATACGGACCGTTCGATTGGACCGGACCGAACGTATTTTGGTCCGGTGTTTTGGACCAATTCGGTCTTCGGTTCGGTCGGTCCGGTCTGGTCTTACCAAAAAACCCGATGATTATGCCTTATAGGACCGGACCGACCCGGACCGGACCATTTCGGTCCGGTCCTCGGTCTGGCGTTTTGGACTATTTCGGTCTCGGTCCGGTCCGGTCTTGGTCGGTCCGGTCTGATTTTGGACCGATGCTCACCCCTAATTGTCACCGGTAATGCATAGGTCCATGACACTATAAGCCACTACAACCCAATGCACATGACCCATGACCCATGTTAAGTATCCATTGTCACCGGTAATGCATGGGTCTATGCGTTAGAGCTTAATTAGATTTTATAAAGCTAAATGGTAAATCTCTATTCAACTCTCTTCGAGGATATGACCCCGGACGAATAGTTATTACTTTTTCTAAAGTAATTCTATCTCAAAACGATAATTTATTATCGACCGATTTACACGCGTTAGTCAACTACTACGGTTTAAAGGATATAGGTTATTGGTTACGCTTAGAGGTTAAATTAAGGTGACAAATGATAACCTAATGCACATGACCCATGACCCATGTGAATTAGCCATTGTCACCGGTAATGCATAGGTCCATGACACTATAAGCCACTATAACCCAATGCACATGACCCATGACCCATGTTAAGTACCCATTGTCACCAGTCATGTAAAGGTAGAGTGTGACAACTTTAGCATGACATGGTTCACTTGGATTTTCGTATAACAACACCTCCACAGTCAAACCAGACCGAACATCATAATATGGACTTGGCAAGTTATAAGCGATTAAGTGTCGATTCTTGCAATAATCATATCAAATGGGATAAGAAATATGGGATAAATGATGCTAATTTGATGTATGTTTAGGACGTCATCAACATCTCATGTACAACGATACCATCTCGACTCATCCGTTTAGATATACCATCTCGACTCATCCGATGAACGTCTCATGTACAATGATACCATCTCGACTCATCCGATGAACGTCTCATGTACAACGATACCATCTCGACTCATCCGATAAACGTATCATGTACAACGATACCATCTCGACTCATCCGATGAACGTCTCATGTACAACGATACCATCTCGACTCATCCAATGAACGTATCATGTACAACGATACCATCTCGACTCATCCATTGAACGTCTCATGTACAACGATACCATCTCGACTCATCCGTTGAACGTCTCATGTACAACGATATCATCTCGACTCATCTGTTGAACGTCTCATGTACAACGATACCATCTCGACTCATCCGTTGAACGTCTCATGTATAACCATACCATCTCGACTCATTCGTGTAACATCTCATGTATAACGGTACCATCTCGACTCGCAAACCGGACCGAACATCATAATATGGACTTGGCAAGTTATGATGTTCAATGCGAATAAATGAAGGTTATGATGTTCAAAACTAATAATGTATCTAACATACCACCTCGCGGACTGGACCAAAACGAGAAACCGGACCGAACATATTTCAATCCACTCCTCGGTTCTTAGTTTTAAATCGGTCTCGGTGTGGTTCGGTCGGGCTTTTTTTTGGTTCGTTCCGGACCAGGACCGGACCGAACATATTAAAGGTAATTTTTTTAAGTATTTTTAATTATATTTTTTAACCTATAGTTCGAAACAAGAGTAGTTTTTTTCACTACCCCCAAATTTTTACTACCCCGCCAAGTCCTCCAAATTTTTTGAGTACCCAAAATTTTCACTACCCGCCCAGTCAAAACACTACCCCAAAATTTTCAATACCCCGCCCAGTCAAATTTTTTGAAGAGATCCGAGTCTCAAAACAAATCTCTAACACTCTCAAAAATAGGCTCCGGCCATAAGCACGACACCACCACCACCACCATCTTCTCCACACTTGCACGAAATAAGCTATGATATGGTATGATTTTTGATTATTGTTATTTTTTATTTTAGAAATAAGCACTCAAATAAGCCAATTAATAAGCACATAATAATAATAGTCTTTGCTTATGTGGTTTTTATTAGTTTTTTGATTTTCTGCTTTGTTTCAGCCGATAATCTGTCGGAACTTAGTTATTTGTTACTTTTTTCAGTTGGGTTTAATTTTTGTAAAGAAATTGTGTGGTTTAAGATGTGGGTTTGGTAAATAAAGGTTGATTTTTGGTTAAAGTAACAATCTTTTGATCGATGGATGTTTCTTAGTAGTAATTGGCATGTGGTCCTATATGAAAGTGTTTGGAATGCTAAAGAGTTTGAAACTTGACATTGCTGTAGTTATCTAAAAGGAGTATTTTTGGGATGTTAGTTATGTTTTTTGGCGCATGCTAATGCAAGTCGATCCGATGAGCTTTGTTAGATGTGTGTAGGGAAAATTATTAGACTAGTGGTTCATTAAAGTATATTGTATGTGACATAGATGATGATACTGTTTTCTGCGGATTTGATACTTAAGAATCGTGTTTCGTGAATAAGCAATCTTTTGATTTGTGATGGCCTCATTAGTTGTAATGTTATTCAGGCATTGCTGGAGCTTCTTATATCCTAATTGTTCAAACAGCGTTGCCTCGTCTTATATGACACGGCTTTAATAAGGCGCCAAAAGTAATGTAAAGCATAATAATCTTTAGTAAAGAGATAGCTACAAGGGCATATACTTGTGCATTAAAGCACATTATGCATATAATGTCCCTAAGTGAAGAATGTATTACGAATTCAAAGGTGAAACCCAAATTTAATTTTGATAACGAAGCAGTGCATCTACTTGGCTTTCCAGTGTTATACTAGTCTTGAGATTCTAGTAAAGACTCCTTTAGTTATATTGTATATGTTTTGAATATTGCAGTCCAGAGCATCCATCTTTTCGAGCACGTGGTCGGTCCATGCTTGGCGGTGATAGGAGATCATTTAGAGACTATCCTGATGAAGTTGGTCCTTCAAGGTTCTAACAACTTCTATATATGCTGTCGAAATTTTTAAATCTTAAGCTTACATGAACTGGACATCTTGTTATGGTTTTTTAAATGTGTGTTAATTCCTGATATCGTTTTTGCATTCTGCTCAGTACACCAAAAGTTTTTTTATGCTTTATTGTCCTCTAGTTTAGTTTTGAGTATATATTGACATTTTACTTGGGAGTAATTACTTGTTACGCCCTTTTCTGAAAAGAGACCAAATACTTTATGAAACCAAAGATTAATCAAGATTTGATTGTTCTCTGGTGTTTTATGGATATATCATATATGTAGGGTACACATACTACCAAGGAAGAGCCACCAACTTCTCATATCTTACCATTTGTTTGTTAAATATATCTTATTGGAAGCCCCTTCCTGTGTACAAAACATAAGGTTCAGAACTTAGACTCATTGAGTAAGAAAAACTAAGTGCCTTAGTGTATCTTCAAAGGTATCTATTCTACTTTGGTATCCTGAAAAAAGGCTACTTAAAAGACATATAAAGACTAATTTGCATGGCTAAGTAAGTTCTGGTCTAGCTTTGCAATTTGCCAATTTGGTTCTGATTTGAAAAACTAACATGTCTATTCAAACAGAATCTTAATTGCACAAGACATAGTCAATTTAGGTGGTAGAATCCTACTGACTTAGGTGATATAATAACTATGGCGGTGTATATTTACGTATAGATGACATTTAAACAAATTCTGATTATGTAACAGGTCAGGTAGTCGTAAGTATATAACAAAGAGCTAAAAATAATAATTTCTTGCTCTGCTGTTATAGAAAATTGTTCTACATGGCAAATTCTCATGTTTACGCTAAGAGTATAAATGTAATACCTTTTTTTCTAATGGTTTTAATAGATAAAGAAAGGATTGTCTAAATCAATAAACTAATATCTATTCTAATATTGTTGATTTTACAGGTCCGAAGGCACATCAACATCCGAACATCATAGAAATAGAAGAAGAAGCACCATCATTACTCCAGAAATTGATGATGACATCGTGAGGTTGATAATCTTTCATTTTTAGCTGGGAACATATGTTGTTAACCCTTTTTTTCTTACTTATTTCCTATGATATATTTATAAGCGGGTGGGTTGGGTTATGGGTCAAAACATGTAGTTTCGTAGTGTTAAAAATAAAGACAACACTATGGATTGTTGGTGGCATTATAAAAAGAGGTGTATTAAAAAAAATTGATTACTTATTACATATTGCATCGACATAAAGCTGGTGAAATATGATGAATCGACAGTGTTGGATGAGACTATCTTATTTAAAAAACAAACAATGAATAAACACATAGCAACCTTAAAAAAAGTAAAGATGCAGATATCCCTATTTTAGATTTCCTACAAGATCTGTATTTTCTCTTGTGCATGGTGCTTCTCTTCTAATAAAAATAATATTAAAGCTTGCTTAAGGAATAACAGTTTCTTCAAGGCAACACAGCATGGTGATTCTTTCTTCTATTACATGTAGAGCTGTACGTGCAATGAATGAAACATTAAAGCAGAATAGACTATTGAGAGAACAGGTGGACCAGGCTGCATAATACAGACATTAATAAAGATGTATATGTTTTTGTTTATCCTTTTTTGTTTAGACTGCGCTGATACAAATTAGCAAAAGTTACTCATAAGTTGATTTTATTTGGACAAATTAGCAAAAGTTAACTTTCTTTGCTTAGCATGTTGATTTGTCGCGTCTAATTCTAACTTAGCAATCTGACGGGTTGTATTTGTATCAGGTTACATGGATGGCTAATGGACAACTTAAGAATTATGATGGCCGAAGAACATGCATCTAAAGAAGGTACATCTAAAGAAGGTACATCTGGAATGGCTGACGGGGTGTATGATTGTCCACCTAAATCAATTTTATAAGTTTATCAACATTAATAATATCTTTTTGGATGTTCATGTGATTATTAAATTAATGGTCTTGCAGTCGTAAATATCAAGTCAGCAAGACGACAACTAATGTTGGAGATGGAACAGATGCGAATGAATTTTCAGAGGGAATTGCAGCTGCAGAAGAAGGTACATCTGGAACGGCTGCTGGCTGAGCTTGCGATAATATGAGAAAAAGATGATGAGGTTGTCAATTCGGATGAGAATCTAACTGGATACCCAGGTAAATATGTATATTAGTTCCTTTGTTTTAGTTATTACTGCAGCTAGGAGAAAAGAATCATAGCTACTTTGTAAAGATGGATGAACGTATACGAGCACAATGTAATGCAAAGTGGGCACCATGGTTACTAAACCCGAATTGTTAGAAGCATAGGGTTCTAATAGTATAATATACTAACAGTTGTAACTAACACTAGCAGTACTAACATTTGTACTAGCAGCACTAATGACTTAGTATATTTTCTTCAGTCTTCAACCAGCAGTCTTAACCATAACCAACAGCACTATCATCAGCAGTACTAAGAATCCTTTTAATCCCAACACATTCCTTAATTTATATTGCAGGTGTCTCCGGTGGACATTAATCCAATAAATAGCAGCGCTGATGAGGAGGGCGGAACAACTGTTGTTGGATGTGAGAACAAAACTGCACCTAAATTACAAACGAAGCGCAAAGGCGTTAATTACGTCTCTAGTGATGCCATGTAAAAGCAAGCTAATAAGAAGAGGAGTCAGAAGTCCTTAATTTATTGAGAAGTTTATTATGTACGACATTACAATTTTATATTTGCTTCAGTTATATACATTCCAGTTTTATTGTATTTGAATTTGTTTTGATATATATATATATATATTTGATTTTGTTTTGATATATATTGATTTCTTAAATGTGACTAAAAGATGCATATGGTCACACTTATTAACACTTTTTGGTCACTGTTTGCTTAATTCGTTGTGTGACTAAATATTACAAATGGCCACACAAACATAAAATTCATGTGGCCATTGGATGATCAATAGTCACACAAAATACACATTTCTTCACTTTAAACAGCATATGGTCACACTTATTAACACTTTTGGTCACTTTATGCTTAATTGTATGTGACTAAAAAAAACATGCTTTGTGTGACTAAATATTACAAAAGGCCACACTAACATAAAATTCATATAACCATTGGATGATCAATAGTCACAGTCACACAAAATATCACATTTATTCTACTTTTTAAAACAGAATTATGGTCACACCATATTTACTCTTTCTGGTCCACCTAATGCTTTTTGTATGTGACTAAATATTCCAAACAATAAACATGTTTGTGTGAATTAAATATTACAAAAGCCACACAAACATAAAATTAATGTGGCCATTTGTAAATGATCAAATTGTCCACACTACAATTCTCCATTTCTTCAATTTAACTAGACATATGGGTCACACTTTTTATCATTCTTGGTCACTCTATGCTTAGTGTTTGTGACTAAATACTCCCTAATACAAAACATGCTTTCTATGTGTGACTAAATAATTACAAAAACTGGCCTCACCCAAACAGTAGAAAAAAATTTCATGTGGACCATGGAGATGATAGATAGTCATACAAATAAACTAATTTCTTCACTTTAAACACCTATCTTGGTCACAACTTTAATTAATTCTTTTGGTATAATGTATGCTTTATGTATATGTGACTACAAATACCACAATAATCTAACTTTTTGCTTTGTCGTGACTAAATATCTACATAAAGGTCCACACTATACTTCAAAATTCATAGTGACATTCGGATAGATTCAATAGTCAACACAAAATAACACATTTCCTTCAATTTTTATTAAACCACCATATAGGTCACAAATTCTTAAACTCTTTTGGCTCCATTTTATGCTATTGTATGTGACTAAAACTCCCACAAACGAACACATGCTTTGTGTGGATTTACTTACTCTACAAATGGCACACATAGCATAAAATTGTAGTGTGGCCATTGGTGGACATTAGTCACACATAATACACATTTCTTCTATTTAAAACACCATATGATAACCTTATTAACATTTGGTCACTTTAATGCTTAGTTGTAGTGATAAATACCCAAAAAAATAATAAAACAAAAATAAACACCATAAAAAAAATAAAAAAAAAAAAAAAAAAAAATATGATTTGTCGTGGCTAAATAATACAAAAGGTCACACAAACCTTACGCAAATTCATGTGGCCATTGGAGGATCAATAGGTCACACAAAATACACATTTCTTCAATTTTTAAACACCAATCCAATGGTCACAATTAGTACACACGTTTGGGTCACTTTAATGGCTAGTTGTATGTGACTAAATACCAAAACAAACTGCTTTGTGTGGCTTAGATCACTTACAAACAATGTCACACAAAACATAAAATTCATGTGGCCTATTGGTATCTATGAATATTATTCACACAAAATACTCATTTACTATCTCGTTAAACACCATTATGGTCAACACTTATTAACACTTTTGCACTCCTATGGTTAATTGTATGTGACTAAATAATTCAAAAAAAAACATGTTTTTGTTGGTTGTAACATTGTTTTACGGTCACTAAATTGTTACCCTAATTTTAGTCACACATATAAACGTGGATTCGGACACTAAAGCTTTTCTTATGATGTGACATAACGCGAATGCGTGCCAGTTCTAGTCGTGGACTACGGCCGCGCTATCTTTTGTTCAACACGAAACATCTTTTGTCACACACGAAACTTTTCACGTGTGTGACTATATGTATATAGTCACACATTTTTGGTGTGACCAATACCACTTTTTGTACTAGTGTATGAATAATATAAATAAGTAAGAACAAATAAAGAAATAAGAGATAAGAGTTAGAAAGATCAAACTACAACACAAGGATTTATAGTGGTTCAGTTACGAAGCACCTCTTCGCCCTACTCCATTCCTCAAGCACCTAACTCGAGAGTTTTCTTCACTATGTCAACAAACTCCTTTATGGCGAAGAAAACCGTATATAACTTTCGCTTATATCAATTTTTGACACTAAGCTAGATGTCGAGTTCTAATCTTAGCTAGAACCAATCTATCACGACTTCACAACTTCACAACACAACTACACAACTTCTTCACGCCTTAGTATTCTTCACCACACTACTTTACTTCTACTTTCACACCTAACTATCACAACATGGATGAATCACTAAGATTTAACTATACTTACAACAATCACCAAGATCTATCTACTACACAACTTTACAAGATTTACAAATGATTTACAAGTTATGATATGGATGCAACAAGATTGCAATACACACTTGAGGTCTAATACTTCTTCACTTTATGATGGAAGTATTCTTCTCTTGCACTTGAGTAATTGAGCTTGGATCACTTGTAAACAAAGCTTTATGATTAATTGATCAAAGGATTTTAATGAGATGTGTGGGCTGATTTTGATCAGAAAGAATGAGTGCAAAAGGTGAGAAAATAGTAGGAAAAAGTCCATTATTTATAAGACATTCTGGAGGAGCGTCTACCTATAGGCGGTCCCATTAAATAGGTGGGCGGTCCCCTTAAAGATAAGGGGGCCGCCCGTGTATTTAAGGGGGCCGCCCTAGACTAGGCGCTCCCCAGTTTGTCCTTTTGTGTATGGGGGATTTTCTGGAACTTTCTAGCCGTTTTAGGTCTGAAAATTTGAATTTCAAAATGTTTATTTTGAATAAAACATTTCTTTTAATTGTAGAAAATGTTTTGTAATGTTTATAAAAATATTTACAACATTTTATAAAAGTGAGAGGTTGAATAAAAATTTCTTTGATCATAAAATGCATTAAGCATTTATTTATTCATACCTTTAAGTAATATAATTTTCGAAATGAAAATTTACTACTAATTACTTGTTTACGTTTAATTTTACATTGAACGTTTTTATATTTTGTGATTATCAAAACGTAAAGATGTGAAAAATATTAATAATGTTTTTAGGCATTATTTCTATTAACAAATAGCATCACGGTCCATGACAAATTACTGCCATTTTTATTATGGGCTCATTTTAG
The DNA here is from genome assembly GCA_026074375.1 of Tanacetum coccineum. NCBI lineage: Eukaryota > Viridiplantae > Streptophyta > Magnoliopsida > Asterales > Asteraceae > Tanacetum > Tanacetum coccineum. The sequence continues at coordinate 39,744 of BQNB010001277.1, forward strand.
CCCATATTTTCAGCCCTTGCCACACCTGTTTATTCAGCAAAGCAAATGCTTACAAACCACGCATAAAGTAATCAACCATCACTAAAGAATCACCAAAGGCTCAGACAGGCTAATAGCATATTAAAGAGGACACGTCCACCATGGTTGCGACCATATAATAGGTTGCCCTGCAAAGATATGGACAGTCTCATCTTCATGAGAGCCGTTCGAACTCATGACAGACCACAATCAATACCCTGACAAAAGAACAAAATCTATATAAGAAATCAATACAAAAACCTGAAAACTGTATAAACATTATGTTCAAATCTCGCTTGCATAACTGAACAGTGAAAAAAAGTTCTTACATGTACAAAGAATTGATATACAAAATTCAGTATTAAATACACATATTTCATCACTCAAACCCACCTCATTTCAACACTCCTAGCCCACGCTCATTTCAGGACCCAAGCGCATCCATTTAAGCCCCATATATCAGCACCCAAGCGCACCCACTTAAGCCCCCTATTTCAGCACCCTAGCGCACCCATTTAAGCCCCCATTTCAGCACCTCAACGCATCCATTTAAGCCCCTATTTCAGCACCAAACCCCAACCTATATTCTTAATTTCCAGTTTAATGAAAGAATAAAAACGGTTCAGAAGACCTTCAGAAATATTATTATCAATTGTCTTCAGAATCCCTGCTACTGCCACACGAAGGCCGCGCTTTTCAAATTCCTTTCAGAAATAAAACCAAGATAACATCTTGTCAGACATAACTAAAATTTAGCAAGCTAACTAAAAATAAATAACCATTAAAAAGAAGATCACCTTGTAAATGGCAGCTGCTCCTTTTTTAGTGTCATCACCTGGCCTTCACCTCCCGCCCGGCCCGAAAATAGAGAACCCCAGTTGCTTCTCTTTTTGGCGCTTCCTCTAGTTAAATAGTGAATTGAAGAGTTCTAGGCGGTAGGGGCTTCGGTACATCTACTTGATTTATCCCACGGTCCTGAATGTTATCAACTAAAATGAACTTTCAGGGTGTTTGGCACTACAGTTTATCTAATACGCCATTAATTTTCTACAATCTTTCTTTTTTAAGCTATGGAAATGCAAAATATCATAGAAAGCTAATAAGCCATTTTTGCTCTTCCAAACAACCGATATTAAAATTAATATATACAGTTAATAATTTAACAAACCATGATTCTCAGATATGCATCTAACACGCTTTTACTCTAATTAGCTACATCTACTACCCATCGCAAATCAACCTCAAAAGTTCAGATAAGCATAAAAAGGCAAATATTTTTTTCCTCGTCGTTTCTCTATGATCTAAAAGAGCAACACATAGATTCCAGTCAATCAATAAACATCAAAACTAAAACCCCGAATAAAAACCAAAACCCCTAATCTTTTTTATATAAATCTAAATTCGATACACATAAATTTGGTCAAGAAAACACACCTAATGATTTTTTGAATGCTATAGGATTGCATGAGCCCATCAGACAACACAAATCAAACATAACCCGTATCACCATTTTTTGAAGAATCGGATTGAAAACATAACATGAAAACATATTTAAAAAACTCACCGAGATTTCATTTTTTCCGACGTTGACCAGAAAATAGAGAGGATGGGGTGAGAAGAGTGTATGTGGAAAGGAGGAAGGAGAAGAGTGTGTGTCGCACTGATCTATGAAGTGGAAAAATTCTTTGCTAACACGTGTATCGGTGGGAGCAATTAAACGGAACCGGGTGAAGTTGATAATATATGCGGGTTTATATTAAATGTGTGGGTCAGGTCAGGGGCGGTTTGCATTAAATGTATTTACCCGGGCAATCCCGGTTTTTGTAAGGTTTTATAATTATAATATTAGTTTCTTTATGATTGTTTGTTGTTGTCTATTCATGAGTTTGATAAAGATGATCGTGTATAATCCACAATCGTGAATCAATGTATGAATATTGTTCTTTTAATTGTACTGGATGCTCGACTGTGACATCAATATTTTTATTGTCATATTGTATTATCACTAAATGGTTGTATGAATTGATTTTGCTACTGATATCACACAAACTATATTTATTTAAGTTGTCCATACTTATGTTTAAATATATAAGCTTTGGTAGCTGGTACATTTTGATGAGTAACTTTTCATTCATTTGATAAACTAGATGATGAAATTTGATGTACTAATTTTATTTATTTTATTATGTAAAGAAAAGTCAAATCTTGAGAGTTAATTACCCTTTTTGTAGATCAGCGTTATAAAGAGAGTAGAAATAGAAAATGTTTGAGAAAGTAGAAAAAGTTTTGGTTCACCGAACTCTTCTTCTAGACATAACATTTTCGTGCACCACTAAATTCGCATACCACAAAAATGAGCATACGCATGTCCTCATTGCCTGATCAAATCATCCCTAGCCTTCGACGAAATTTTTTCTTCTTTCAAATGCTGTAATGATGATTTTCATAGGTTTAAAGGTCAAATAAATCAGTTGAAGGATACAAAGAGAATATTATGAAGATTGTAGTCAAATAGTTTTAGGCTATGACTTTGGTGCATTTGGTTAGTATTTCAGCTACAAATATCACTTTTATCTACGACTTTATATGTTTTTTCATTCCTTATTTCGTCGCAATCTATTATGTGTTAGTTTTTTTACATTTAAGAGCGTCATGTTTTTTATCGTTTTATCATTTATACTATCTTTTCTACAAGGCCCATTCATTGTTTTCCTTTCTCTATAATTTAAAATGATTTTTTAGAGCTAGCCGCTCAACGGGTAGACCTTAAGGCTAGTTAACAATATATGAAATTATCTTCTAAATATTTGTTAAACTATACTTGATAGTTACACTATAATATTTCTATCGTTATGTTTAGTTATTATATAACTTTTGCATAAAGCCTTCCGCAGTTATGACATAGTAAGTTAACAGCATATATATGTAAAAGTATAATTTAATATAAACAAAATAAAAAACATAAGAGGGCTTGTTATTGAATGCCTTAATTGACAAACGGGGTTCGCGATTTGGATGGCCTGCTAAAAGATCGAGGAAAGCGTTAAAAAGTTACCTTTTCTGATCTATTTAATACATGACCGGCTATGATGACTATTTAAGTGTGTCACGTATATAACTTTAATGAGTTAAGTTAGAGCAATGGTGAAGAATGAAAAGTCTGTAAAATATTGGCTAGCTACAACAGAGTTTCAATTTCAATAGTATACAAATTAAATGACCAAAAACACCGTTGCAGAATATAGTCTACATTGGATAGTAAGAAATTCAACATACTTAATGCATATGATATATTATGAAATATTAAACTCTAAGTTTATTCGGATGTTTTAGGTTGAAATTGTGTATCTATTTGTTTGTTATGTATATCGATTCTTGAATATAAACACATTATGTATGCTGATTCTCGAATATGCAATTACATCTAATGTATCTTAATAAAAGGTTAGTTAGCTTTCGTCTTTTGGATAGTCTCGACTCTCAACTTCGATTGAGCCTTTGAGGTTCTTCGGTGGGAATCATTTATAACTATCTTCTTGCGACATAAAAATCGAAGAATCGGCTCAGATTTTTCTGTCTTTTATCCAACATCTATTCAAAGTGTAAAAAGAAAGTAAAATCTAAACGACCATAATAAGCTCACATAGACTAATTAATGGTAAGTGTTACTTGGCTTATAACGGGTTTTACCAAACATAGATTATACCCCAAACTCATAGGTTCTATTCTTCATTGCTATGCTATGCTTTTATCATTTGCCTATGCGTATGTGTTGTACAAAGTAATTATAGATCAACTTCTTGTTAAAAATATAACAACTTAACCATAGTGAGAAAATGTGAGGGACACCAGCTTGTCTAATTTAATCAACTAGCATTGTCAAGTTGGGTACACATTCAAGACAGAGAGCCATGAACGCTACTGAATTCGGTTGGGTTGGTTTTGCGCAATTAATCAATCTCGTACGTCACATGTGCTTGTGCTTTTTGATATCTAGATATTATTCTTATAATTTATATATCTGTGTAATATATCGATCAATTGTTATAGTTAAGAAATTAATTTTAACCATATGCAGCTAAAGAACGATAGGTTTTTTAGTCGCAATAATATATATCCTATTGTAAACTTGTCGCTTTCGGTTTGTACTTTGTATTTGAAATCGTAGACCATCGAATAGGTTACCAACTAATAAGCTTGAGTCAATCCAACAAACAATTTTTAAGCACGTACACATAGTGTGTGAGCTTCTTTTCTTACTAAATTTCGTTCTTTGAACAGAATATATAAACAGCAAATCAAGTGCACATACAAAAAACGTTTTAAACAATCTATGATAATAAATTTAAAACTTACAAAACAAATGACATCAACAAACCATCCACATGAACAAGTTTATAATACAACAGGAACCCCAAAGATACACATTTATTTTTTAGTAGAAAGTAAAAACTGTTTAGAATTTAATTGTTGCGATAAAGACGCTTATATCCATAATTTAGTTTGCAACCGATATAGTGGTTGGGAGGCTGTGGAGGACCACGGTTTCGACCGTCAAACCAGGACCAAACCCGAATAGAACACCCCAGTCTAGCCCCTCACCGGTTGTGGCCGCACCCTCCTCAGCCGACTTCTTCCTCATTTCATCAATAATGAACAAAACACATGCACTTGACATGTTTCCATACTCACTAAGAACGTGTCTAGTGGCTCTCATTTTCTCCTCCTTGAGACCGAGCTTAAGCTCAACCTGGTCCAGTATAGCTGGACCACCAGGGTGAGCGATCCAAAAGATCGAGTTCCAGTCACTTATACCCAATGGAGAAAATGCTTGTGTCAATGCCTTTTCTATGTTCTTGGAGATCAACCCTGGTACGTCTTTAAGGAGATGAAAAGTTAGCCCAACTTCTCTCAAGTGTCCATCGATTGCTCCCTCGGAGTCTGGTAAGATAGTTTGAGCAGCAGATATCATCTCAAACAACGGACGCTCTTTTGTCAAGTCAGGGTCTGAACCAATTATGACAGCCGCAGCTCCATCCCCGAACAAAGCTTGACCAACAAGTGAATCAAGATGAGTGTCGTTAGGACCACGGAATGTGACTGCAGTAATCTCGGAACAAACAACTAGGACACGTGCATCCTTGTTGTTTTCTGCGAGGTCTTTTGCTAGACGAAGAACCGTCCCACCTGCAAAGCACCCTTGTTGGTACATCATAAAACGTTTGACTGAAGGGCGGAGGCCGAGGAGTTTGGTGAGTTGGTAATCAGCCCCGGGCATGTCTACACCAGATGTGGTGCAGAAGATTAGGTGGGTGATTTTAGATTTTGGTAGTCCCCATTCTTTAATAGCTTTTATTGCAGCTTCTTTTCCGAGCTTTGGGACCTCAACGACCACGACGTCCTGGCGAGCGTCGAGTGACGGAGCCATGTACTCGCAAAGGCTTGGGTTCTCTTTAAGATACTCCTCCGTGAGGTGCATGTATCGTTTTTTTATCATAGACTTGTCGCCTGCATATAGCATGCATGTAACTGTAAGCAAGACACTACGTAAACAAAACCCTAAAATTCTTTAAGGATCAAGTATTATATACGGTCTAATAACATTTTACTTGGTTATATCAAACACAATGATGAAAAGTTAAATAAACAAGTACGAGTACAAGCTGTCCAAAAAATATGAGTACGTGATCTTTTGAGTTAGCTGATCATGAAAATTTTAACAACGTAATGACGTAAACATTCTCATGGTTCAAACTTATAAACTGATTTTGTGAAATTATGAAATAAAATCAAGGAAACAAGAATTATATGGTTACATACACATGCGCTTGAATTTCTCTTTAAGATCAACCATGTGTTCACTTTTAGTGATCCGAAAATAATAATCGGGATAATCAGCTTGAATTACACAATTAGCCGGAGTTGCAGTGCCGATCGCAAGAATGGTAGCTGGACCTTGAGCCCGTTGAGCCTCTCTGATGGCTGCAATATCTGTTAAAGAAGCCATCGGTGTTTAATATCGGTGAACCAAAATGAGAATGATCTTTGTAAGTAGAGAAGTGCAAGTGATGTTATACACGAGGTGAATGTGTGTTCATTATATAGAGGGAAAGCGTGGTAGGTTTAATTTACTCAAGTTTTACGAGCGATGGTCATAGATGCCACGTTGTGGACCATATAAAAACATTACACGGTTGTTTCGATATCAGTTAGGAGTTTAGTTCGATTTGCTTAAAGCGTAAGACATGAGCGTGAGAGCATCCATTATACTGGTTTATAAAAAAAAATTATACTAAAATGAAGAGGTTCATACTTTTGTTAACACAGTGAAAACCTAGTTGATGTTTACATGAAATGAAAATGTCTAATATATTGAAAATCTTTAAAAATTTAATGCATTTAAAGTATTTGTGATGTTTACAAAGCTTGAGTATAGTGGAAATAAGTTTATACAACCAAAAGGTTTATAATGAGTTAATGACATTGATCAATTATAAACTTTTACAAAAGTTTTACCACAAGTGAGTGTCCTGAATGCATAGTAATTTGAGTGAGATCGACCAGTTGCATACATGAAAATGTTTTGTTTTAATTCATATAAATCTACATGCATTAGGTAATTTGATTAGCTTTGTCAAAAGGCTTTCATAACTGCATCTCATAATTCTGTTGATTTGAGATATGATTATATTAAAAGTTAGTAATTACAAATCATTTAAGCCCTATGTATAACAATTATATGTAGCACGCGTAAGCTGACTTGCTAATATTTATGTGTATCGCTGATTTTTCAAAAAAAACTTCTAACATTTGACTTAGGGAACTTTCTATCATAAGTATCGTTGAAAAGATTTTTATAGTATAATACATTTTACTTAAACAAGTAACCCAAAAACTATATCCAGCTTTTAAGAATTAATTAACTGATGTTCAACTTTTATCGGATGTTCCAAAACTAATGGTTGCGATATTATAGACCGACTTGGTGGAATTTTAAAATAGTTGTATCATGCTACATCACAAAATACCTTTTATCATCAAGTTCTTGACAGTAAATACTATAAATTCTTAGTTTAGTTAACTTGTTACTACTTTGTTAGAGACACTTGACTGTAATTCATAACATGTGTTTGACAATCACACACACTTAATCATACACTATCTATATCTATATAAAGATTCAGTACACAAAATTCAATTCAGAGTAGTTATGACTCAATCTCATTAAAGCCCATAAACGCCATACGCCTTTCTATTTGTCCTCATTCATCATCGTAACACTCTACGCCTTTCTATTTGCCCTCATTCATCATCGTAGCCACTTTATATGTACACAGGAGTCATCTTATATTAAGATTCAGTTTCCATATATTTAATAAGGAGTATTAAAGATGGCAATGTATAGATGCAAAACCTCAAATTGTGCAGATGGAACCCGACCAATATACAAACTAAAAAAAACAATCGGCATAACACATCATTCATGGAACAAACAAACTGTCGAAAACCAAGAAGATGAATATCAAGAGTTCAGTAACCATCGACTAATTAAAACCCCAAGGATATCAAAGATCCTGGATTTATGAAATTAGAAGCATTATGATGGGATTTTTTTCAATAATTTTAGGTTTTTTATGTGATTAAGATGATTTTATCATGTTTGTATTGATTAGTTTTTATAATTATGATGGTTTGTTGATGTTTAATATCTTTATGATATGGGTGTTTGGAATATTATTTAGGTTTTAGGTTTGATTTATTGGTTGTTTGTGATTTAAAGTTTTTGATTTGGGGATGTTTATTTTTTACAGGTTAAATTCATTTCTTTTTCTCTTTTTGCTCACTATTTTCCATCACTTGAGCCCGTGATGAATTATGACGAAGACAAGCTGAAGTTGGACAAATAGAAGGTAAGCATTCTGACGTGACGATTCAATGTTTTAGAATGGTGTTTTAGAGGTGGAATGTTTTTTGTCTGGTAACGGGTCAAAAAGGCACCTGCCTTTTTTGCAGAATGCATATACCTTGAACATTATTCCCAAAGCCAGTGCATCAGGTATGAATTCCAACCAAATAAGTTTCACATAATTTATGACTAAGAAATTACGACGTTAGTTGTATTAAGTACAAGATCACATTTTTGGTTATGAGCAGGTGGTTGATAGAGCAGTTATGGTAATGAAAAAAATGGGCAATGGATACCGGTAGCTATGTTGTAGACAAAGTGACGGATGGAGATTTATAAAGGTTTCACCTTTTTCCCATAACTCATGTCACAAAGTAGCTATGATTACCGTATTTGAACATTCTACATGACTCATAATTATCTGATTATTTCACCAGGCAAGGAGTTGTTAACTTCTAATATTTATAAATTAGAAATTTTTATCTTTTGTTCAGTATGCTTTGAATATACATATATATTAAGTTTGCAATTAAGATGAATAAGACTCAAGGTATGTAAAGTCATAATTTTGATTGACTTTCTTCAGTGATATATAATGAAAAGTTCCTAAGACTTTTTCTAGGAAAATCCCAATATAAAACCAACATTCTTTTACTGAATCGTTGCATATCTATTTCATATATACATGACCAAGTCCAGAGCCATAATATAGTTATGGCGGATTCGACAAGCAAGCATGGGTTAGCGCAGTCTTTGGGCGAAGGACAAGACGATCCATCTCCACGAGTTCGCTGCCGAATGTAGATGTGCCCGAAGTCCTTAAGACAACAAGTAAACAGAAATCCGACTCAAGGAGAAGAAAAGGGTAAGATGGTGCATTCTCTGATTAGTCGTCAACAACAGAAGAACCCCAGAGAAATAGGGACCGCATTATTTCTAGGCCTTCCCCAAACCACAAAAGGAAGGTCACCCCACAAGTGTATGTGCAGCCTCAAAAACAAGAAGTTTAGAAAATTTCACCTGATGCTAAGGTAGGATCAACATGGCCTAAAATAGGACAAAATGGTCAACAACACTTCCAAAGCTATAACCGAAAAAAAAGGGTTCCAGAAGGTTCAACTAGAATATCAAGAGAGCTTATGCTGGTAACATGAATGTGTATGGAAATTTAGGTAATTTACGGAAAGGATATTCAAACAACGTCAATAATAAGCCAAAAACAGACCTAGAGGAGCGTTCTTTGCTATATGGAATGAGGAACATAACTAGGAAACCAAGCAAAGAGTCGCACACACCCACAAAGCCAAATTCTTATTGCCGAGCTCTTTCTACAAGAATGGATCCTGAGCAGTTGAAGATCATGAACAACGAAGATTATAAAAATGACCGATTTGCTGAAGCTTTGTCTCTATATGATGCTGGTATTTTTCTTGATCCTGAAAAAGCTTCATATAGAAGCAATAAAAGTGCAACCTTAACTAGCTTAGGGAGGCTTTTGGAAGCAATATTTGAAGCAAGAGAAGCAATCAAAATAGAACCCTCCTATGAAAGGGCTCATAACTGTTTAGCGACATTATATCTCAGGTAATTACACGTTACTATTCTTTTCTTCTAAAGTTATGAACCATATACCTTATTTTGAAACTGGCCGCAATTACAGATTAGGAGACCCTGACCAAACTACACGCCATTATAAGCAGGCTGGGTCCGAAGCTGACTCGGGTCTAATTATAAAAGCTAAAAAACTACAGGTGCATCTTAGGCGGTGTAATGAGGCTAAAAAACTAAAAGATTGGAACAGATTAATAAAAGAGACCATGCTAGCAATATTTGCTGGTGCAGATTCTGCATTACAGGTAACTATATAGATCAAGATTATTATTTATAGTTTCTTAGTTGTTAGTATTGAAGCTATAAATAAGGATAAGGATCCTCTCATGTTCATTTGAACATGAGAGGTAATGCTCTGCTTTATGTGATTGTACATTTGATTAAAATAATCAAATGTACAATCAGATAAAGCAGAACATTACCTCTCATGTTCAAATAAACATGAGAGGATCTTTTTCCTGTAATAATCTAAAAGAGAGCATGCAAGTAAATTACTTCATAGACTCGGTGACATCTGAAGATGATATATTATGATCATTTATTAGCAAAAAATAGACAAAAGTCTCATCTCAAATTAAAATTGGAAATGGAAAATGCTTTCAGCAAAACTTGATGCTTCACCCTTAAAATAGTGATATATTTGTTGAGATTATGTATATTTTTCCAATTTATAAGGGTCAACATCCTTGAATGTAACTTCATAATCTCCATGAATTAGCTTTGTCTCATAGAAACCATTAACATCCGTGGTGGCTGTAACAACTTCCCTAGAGAATTCTCTAATGAACCGGTCTACAACGTCGCCTGTTGGTAAGTTCCTAAAATTGTAATCTGTTAGGAACATTCTGAAATAGCCTTTTAGACTCCATGCTGACCATAGAACTATCCCATTCATGGATGGATGTGCATGAGCTTCTATGAGAACTTAATCTAGCTTGGCTGCCTGTAAGTAACATAACAAGCAAATCAAAATTAGACTTGATAATACTAAATCTTATATTATATAAGATTAAAGTCAATGCCTGTATTATTTCATCATGTAGAAATTTATTAGCGAGGCTTTACATTTATAAATTCAGATAAAATCAGTGAGCCAGATGGATAGTCCTGAAGTTGCAACCTTATCAATGGCGGATCTGATGTATGGTATGTTGAGATGTCTGAAATAACCTTCTAACCCGATTGATAAAGGACCATAATAACCTCCATCTGAAATCTGTTTAATTTTCTGAAGGTAATTATCAGGCGATGAAGCTCGATCCCTAGGTGATTCAATGGTATCAAAGTCGTTCAAGAACAAAGCAGCATTGCTAACGAGAGCCGGAGTTGTTGTGTAGAAACTTGAAGAAGTCGTGTCACCAAGTTTGCTTTCGAAGAAACTGAAATGAAAGTTCTCATTAACAACGTCCCATGAGATAACTTGGCCCGAGTATCGGCCCATGACTGAGTCTATTCTATTTGTGGTGGCATCATATAGTTGTTGTGTTTTAAGATTAGGAGCCCAAGTCGGTTGATAGTTTTTTTTGGTAAAAAGAGTGGAAATTATATTAATACCAAAGTCGGTTGATAGTTAAGGTCATCCCAGAATGCATTATGGCCTCTCACCTATTTGTATAATTGTAGTACGCCTTTGTATTTCGGAAGAATGTGTATGCTAGAAAACGTTGTGTATACAAATAGTAAACTAAAGGTGTTTGTCATAGTATATTGTGTATGACAGAAAAGAAATGTGTATATAAATAGTTGCAATTAAGGGTGTTTGTCACAGTTAATTATTTGTGTGCAATCTTCTGATATAATAATGCTACATGCTTAGAGTGGAGTGCAGAAGTTTGGGGTCTTATTCTGTTCAGGGCATTCAGTTGTTAGCTTCAAAGATACATTATTTTTTATTGACGTAAATTGATTTTAGACATGCTGAAAGACTTGGTTGTTCGTTGCTGACACGAACTCCATGATTATGTTTGGAATGGATACAGGAAACGAAGGAGAGTGAGCTCATCTATGAAATATGACTTGGCAAGACGTATGATTCAATAACGTGGGAGTATCTAAAAGCGACAAAACCTGTCATTACTCATTACTAATACGTCTCTAGCTTTCTATCAAAGCTACTTTGCATGTATGGCAGGTGGAGTCGTGGCTAATGAGCAATGTAAGAATAAAGATAATACATTATGAATGTATATATAGTTAGAGTTGTGCATGTTGGTTTGGTTATCGAATTAGGAATTGTATAGGGTCCAAGTCCATGTGAACACAAACCGGTGTAAAGCAATGTAATGCAAACCGTCTTTCAAACCCAACCACTGAGATATGAATTTATACTATGTTTCACATCATTAACCCAAAGATTTTACACAAACTAAACCCCTTGCAATTATATTTTAAGAATAAAACAACCTTAAAATACAAAATCCGTTACATTAACGGACCAGAAACATGACGGCCAGTTTATTCGATTGGTAAGCAAACCGTTTTTGTGGTCATATGCTCAAATAGCCAAAACTAATAATGTCCTCAACAAATAAGTTTGTTTAAAGTTAAAGCGTTTTATAAAAATTATTTGCATCAGTTGTTTGTTATAGTGCTCAAAAGGAAGAAAGTAGCTTAATAATCCAATTTTGCCCACAGACTCAGCTTGATGCAACGCACGAGTCAGAACGCCTCGTTTATAAGGATAATTCATTGCACTTCAAACTAAAGGATCATTCTTTTAATACAATTGCATCAATTCACAATATTCTTGTAATTATGACTCAACAAGCAAGATACCCCGCGCGTTGCTGCGGGGCATAATTTTTTTGCGAATCGATTTCAGATTAATATTCGTATGTATTATATGTTTGACAAACAAAATTTATTATATAAAAAAGTCATGAATAGTTAAAAGTTGAGGGTAGGTTTTGTAATTTTTTTTAATTTATATTAAACTTCAACATTTTTTATAAAATCGTGTGTACGTCAGAAGCATTTCAATATTGGGCTCGTTTTGTTCGCAATTCGAAGATCTTTCCGATAATATTTTTTATCTGAATAAATCGATAGATATGTGCTATATATTTGATAAATACAGTTTATTATATAAAAAAGTCGTAAATATTTGAAAGTTGAGGGTCCTTTTTGTAAATGGGCCGAAAAAGTTTTTTTTATGCTGGGCCGCGTTTTGGCGGCTGTCGGTTTCGGCCCACGCCGAAACGACGTCGTTTTGCACCTCAAATGTGTATATATAATAAATCGACAGATATGTGCTATATATTTGATAAATACAGTTTATTATATAAAAGTCGTAAATATTTGAAAGTTGAGGGTCCTTTTTGTAAATGGGCCGAAAAAGTTTTTTTTATGTTGGGCCGCGTTTTGGGCTGTCGTGATTTTTTTTTCTTTTTTTTTTTCGGCCCACGCCGAAACGACGTCGTTTTGCACCTCAAATGCTGCGGGGCGGTGTTTCTTTTATCATTAGATGTTGGTGTTTTTTTAAAGCATGGTCCGCGCGTTTGATGTGAGGCGTAGTTTTTTAATGTATATTTTTTGTTTTTGTTTGTTTTGTGCTGCCTTTATTCCGTTCTCAAATTTTAATATTTTTTTTTTTTGGGTGTGGGTGGGGGAGTGGGGGGGAATAGGTTTTTTTTATATGGGCTTATGTGTTGGGCGTCGTGTCGTGGGTGTTTTTTGATCTGAATAAATCAACTCTTATAAAAAAAAATTATTTTGTGCCGAGAAATTTTTTTTTTAATTATTTTGTGCGGTAGTTTCTTTTTTTTATATGATATTTTTTGATCTGAATAAATAAGTACTTTTGTAATTGTGTACCGTTTTTTGATCTGAATAAATCAACTCTTATAATTTTTTTTTTATTTTGTGCCGAGAAAAAAAAATTTTAATTATTTTGTGCAATAGTTTCTTTTTTTATATGATATTTTTTGATCTGAATAAATAAGTACTTTTGTAATTGTGTACCGAAAATATATATATATATATTTTTTTAAGTTGCCTAGTAAAAGATATGAAAAAACAAAAGTTTCAAATGGACCGCCCAAAGCGGGAGCCAATAAATGAGGCAAAAAAGTCACGGTAGGCAAGGTGTGGGAAACACGTCGTTTCCCACCTCAAATGTGTATATATATTAATAAGCTTGTGAAATGGAGTTATAACACCACTCGACTAAACAGCAAAAAGCTCCAAAATAAGGAATGGTGCAATGTGGCCCAATACAAAACATTGAAAAGATGACCGTAGAAGAAAGTTGGTAAAATTTGTGGGCATCAAGGCATCCACCGTGTATTTATTAGTTATATTTATTTTCTTAAAAACTATCAATAGCGATTGTTTGGTGAATGATATTTGTTGTTCTCGTTTTGTTTTTATTATAGATTCAATCAACTCACAACAACTAAATAAAATCTAACGTATATTCCTAGTTTCATTAAAATTATTTATCATGCATGGTAGCTCCTCAGCCTCAGGTTACACCAATCTGTTGTGTAGGTAAGTACTTATTTAAGTTGGAGTTAAATGCTTTCTTAACGGACAAAATTTACATGATTTTTTTCTTTATATGAATTGGACTTAGGTGCTGATCAAAAAAGTTGGAATTGAATATATGTATATCTATCTTTTTTTTTTAACGGCAACTTTATTAGAACAAAACACTAGCAAGGAGCTAGAGACAAAATTACAAAGAAATCAAATAGGGATGTTGCAACCAACTAACCCAACTAAAGTTACTTTTACATCTACAACGACACCATGTGAAAGAACGCGACACTATATCATAAAAAAGAACATCTTTGCGAGGGACGAGAGACGAGAAGAGGACCTGATTTCGAAACCTCCAAATACTCCACCATGTTAAGTAGAAAACTCCTTCAAGCAAATCTTTAACTTTAGGACTTAATCTGATATCATTGAACCAATGAAGCCAATTGGAATACGAATCAATCGACGCCCATGCTATATTCCACCACCGACAGACAAGCCTAACGATGTCCGTGACCAAACTACATCGAAAAAACAAATGCGCTAAGTCTTCATCTTCTGAGTGGCAAATAGGACATGAAGGATCCGAAACCAAAACACCACGATGTTGCAGGTTTACACGAGTTGGTAAACGATTCAGATGGACCTTCCAAGCGAAGACATTAAGTTTTATCGGCACATACTTAATCCATCTTGTAGCGATAGGGGCTTTTGGAAGAAAAACATCATCAAGAAGATTTCCGCACGGCTTTGACACAAATGACACCTTCCCCATTTAAAATCTCAACACCACCTATCCTCCATACGAAGACAAAATCTTCCCTTCAATGTACTCTTATAAGAGATAATGTGTGCGAACGTTTTCAGACCCACCTCTAACTTGACTACGAAGAGGACGAAGTTACAGAAGACATTTTCACAGCCACTCTAACTATCTTTATTAGTTTCCAAAGTCAAAATTGCGAGGAAACAAAACACACAATGAATTATCGCCGATCCAAACCTCCTTCCAGAAATTAGTGCGCAACCCATTACCCACATGGATGCGACAATGGGATACCAAATCTACTCCTCGATCTTTAAGCGAATGAATTTCCCGAATAATGGAGAGCCAGTCGAATACCGAAATGGGGAAGAGGAAGGTAACTTGAACCATGGCATAGACAAGATCAAACACACCACAGTGGACCTGTCCCGAGAAATAAAATCTCCAAACCCACTTTGAAAAGGAGAGCCATATTTAAAAGCATACAAACCTAGAGATACCTGAAACCACCATTTTTCTTGAGGACGCGAGAGTCGTGGGTTCCATTTAAACATGCTATTTTCCTCTCATTACATTGAGAACCATTAAAGAAGTTTCCTTCGAAGGACATCCAATCGAAATGAAGCACATTTTGGGGTTTTTATAAATGGACATATTTATAGATAGTGTCGACCTAGAACCGATTTAATGAGGGTAAGCCTCCCTTCCTACCGAGAGGGTTTGGAGTTTCCAGTTGGAGAGCCGAGCCATAAGCTTTCCTAGGTTATCCCCCAAGCCTGAAAGTGGCACAATACCACCAAACCACACCCCCTAAATATTTACACAGGTTTTCAATAGTCAAGCAACCTAGGTTCACCACCGCATCTTTGACATACTCATTACGAACCCCACTCCAAGCAGAATTACTCTTTTTAAGGTTGATCGAAAGAACCAGAATAAGAAAAGCAATGAGAATATTGTAATACCAGAAAGGTTGGTAAGGGGACCACTCGCCTATAAAGACCACATACGAGTCCGCGCAATAAAAAAAGGTGAGAAAAGATTTAGAGTTTGAATCAATTTTTTTTTTTGATGCCCTTAAAATTCCCGCCTCAATGGCCCTTAGAAACCGAAAGTGGAGGACTCCCATACTAATAAAAAATATGATAAGGCGCTAAGGGGTCATCCTGCTTCCAAACCGCAATAAAATTGTGAATTCGGCAACGAAGGGCTTACCATTGAGAGAACCGAAGCCATACCAGAATAAACAACCACGAATATCCACCACGAGCATCATTTAGACCAAACTAAAAGCAGTAAGCACATCTTCTAGAAAATAACCAACCTTGATAGAGCGTAAGCCTTAGCAAAGTCGACTTAAAAACACCATAGCTTTGTTGTTTCTTATGCTTACAATCAGGAAAGAAGTCATTACTGATAAAAGGGGCCACCAAAATCTGCCTATTGGGAAGAAACGCCGTTGAACATCCGATATGAGCCCATGAATGAACGACCGAAAAGCCGATTGGCTAGGGAAATTTTAGTAACACCTTATAAAGACTCCCAATCAAGCTAATAGGACGATAATCGATAACGGAACTTATTATCTTGATTTATCGGGATGAGATCAAACGAACGAGAGAGTTGTCATCCTCAGAAAAAGACTATAGGTTTCAAAAAAACACCCCCATTCCCACCTCCTCACGAAAATCAGAGCACCTAACGTAATCCCAGACTTGCGAAAAAATTCAAACGAGAACCCATCAGGGCCCGGCGATTTGTTCTCACCACAGCCCCACACCGCATTACGCACTTCGTCTCTGGAAACCGGGCTCTCCATGTGGCCATCTGATCATGGTTGAACTTATTAGGAAAAGTATACTTCAGTTTATACCTAATTGACGACTGTGAGCTCGAAACCGAGATTAGCAAAGTGAAGACGAAATTCTTCTTCTTTAACCCACGACATGGTCGTCACACAATCACCATCCACCATACACCTTTAATGGCCAAATTCATGCACGTTTACGATTGATGATATCCATGAAAGAACTTAAATTTTTCAAACGCCCTCGGATAGCCCACTGAATCTTACCTTTTGCATATAATCACGTGCATTAGCAGAATTTTATATCGTGGCAAGTATTTTCAAAATCTCTAACCGTTTCTGGAGAATGACTTTGTTCGTACCCCCTTGATCTAACTCTTTGTCAATATCTCGCATATTAGAACGAAGCTCCTCGAGGTGACCAGATTGCTTTTTGCGATAATCATTATCCCATAATCGAATTTTCTTTTTAAGGATTTGCAATTTCTTCTTAAAACGAACCATCTTATTTCTATCATCAATACAATTTTTATTCCACTTTCAAAACCATTTATCGAAATCTTGAAAAGAGCCAAGAGTATAAGACCGCCGAAAGGTAAGGCCCATATCAAAAAATCAATTCCCTAAGTAGGATAAGGCGATATCCGAGAGATGTCTATCAAGCAATTTCCCCGATAAGATGAGGAATACTGAGGAGTAAGCCGTCCGAAACTAAAAATCGATCTAATTTAACTCATTTTCTTGGCCGATTGAATAACCACAGTAAATGAGTATCCATTCCAACTAAATTTCCGATTAGCCCCGCTATAGAAATCAAACAATTGAATTCATTGGCAACTTTAAGCATTAAACTCCGAAACCGAAACGATCCACCACACAATAACTTCAATTGAAATCGTCCCAATACATATAATGCCCATCCCAACAGCCCAATGAGATATCGAGATGTACATCCACTAGAATACACTTACAAGCAGAGGAATGTAGGAGCATAATAAGATATCATAAGTAACTTCCCTTCTTGGAGACCCATGGAACCATAAAGCGCAATAAAGTTAATCCGAGATGATTGATTTCTTTACAAAAAACACTGGATTCCCAACACGATAAAATGTCAACCGAATTAGCCCGCGATCGGATTCACTAATAGTACAATCAAAGTAAATTACCCCATAACGATTTGATGTCCATATCAGAAATCATGATCTGACTTCCGTTTCTTGAATTAGAAAGAAAATTCACCTTGTGTATGTTGTTTAACTTCTGACCAATCCTTTTTGGCCTTGATCCAAGGCCATGAATATTTAGGGATAAACAATTCATTTGAACCCATCGCAAACTCTTTAGATCCAATAATTTTCTCCATTCTTTCCTACTCCCTTCCATCGAGTAAAACCCATATGCTTGACCAACCTGATCATGTCTCTATAACCTCCAAATATAGCGCCGCCTACTCTTTGGTTAAGATTATCCTCATGGGGAAAACCTTGATCTTTAGTAGGCTAGATTCCTCCAAACGCGAGAATTAAGACCTCCTAGATATGTCGCCGAGTGACTGTGAAGTGAGAAGAGTTTTTTTCTGTCTGATTTTTAACCTGGTCAGGTGTAAAACCAGGTGGAAAGGTAAACTAGAGTCCAATCCAATGTTTACCTCTCCTTTATCCCTTTAATTAATAGGTTTATAAAGATTAAACGGATCACTGGAAAATCACCTTTTACGTTTGGTAAGAGAGTTTCTGGTTAAGCTCTTGAACCAAGGGATCACCTGGTCCACCAAAAACCGATTGCGTGATACGCCCTTCAATATCACTATCATCTTCCAAATTCACCTTCTTACTCATATCGTTATTTTCTCTTCCTCTCCATTAAAAAATACAGAATCCATCGGTCAGAAACAAACCTCGGCATCATTAACTCCTTTGTGAAGGATGGAGACCAAAACGAAAAGCTCCTTACTCTTACAGACAAGAGATTTTACCACGAACAATAATCTTAAAATATTTCAAGATGTTATCCTCTTGTTCGTTTTAAACATAATGCGCTTACAGCGATAACAGTGCCTCGTCCTTATTATCCTTCAAGTTCTTACACCTCTCCCCAACGCAAGGGTGACATAGTGGCAAAAGGGCTTGTTACTTTCACTCTAAAGTGTGTTAGGTCTCAAGTTCAATTCATGCTAGGTGCAAACAACCTTAAAGTGGCTACGCCAACCTCCTGAAAAGGATGGTTTACCTGATTCGAGTATGTGTGGTAGTGGGTTCAAACCCTGTGGATTAGTCAGCCAAAAGATCAGAAACCATGGTTACCCAGAAAAACAATTCACCTTCTTTTAACCAACTCGTACTAGGAGGTATCATTATAGACTGTAGTTCCTAATGATCTTTATCAAGATGCAATTGACAATAATATTTAACCAGGTCCTAAGTCCAGAATTGTGATCTTATAAGCTTTATACGCAAAAACTAGACCTTAGTTTGTCATTGGGCATGTTTGGCAAAACTAGCTGTAAGCTGTAAGTTGTAAACTGTAAACTGTAAGCTGTAAACTGCAAAGCTGTTAACATGAGCTAGAAGCTGTATCTTTTTAAAATAAAAGTGTTTGATAAATAAGTTGTTAATTGTAATTATAAGATGTAAAATGACATAAAAGGATATATGTATAATTGTAAACAAACGAGGAATTAGGCGGTCGCGCGTTGCTGCGGAACCTAATATCTAATAATTTTTGTCTCATATATATAATTCAGTAAATTTTGCGACACTGAATCAAAGTTAAAACAATGCAAAAATTATAATAACGGGATGCATCATGTTGATACAGGAAAAACATACAATAACTTCGGTCTCTTTGTGACAATGCTAATTTTTTTTAAACATGAAGAAATTTGAGGGAATCCAAAAAGAAAAATAAAATATAAGGTCATCTAAAAAACTAATCAATACAATTAGTTTTAAATAATTCAAACCACTAAGATTTAGGCTGTTCAAAAAACTAAACATCTCGATTAACTTTAAAAGATTAAATTTCGTTCTTCTTTTTATTGTCGTAGCTGAAAACGTGAATTAAATCTAAGAATTCTTAAGAACCATCGACGGGGCTTGATATAATATTGAAGCGTTACGTTGCGAAGCTTAAAATTATAACAAACGCCCTATCGTTTCGTGATTATTATTATTATTATTATTATTATTATTATTATTATTATTATTATTATTATTATTATTATTATAAATCACTTTAATAAGAAACTCAAGAGATTTACAACAAATTATAGAGAAGTCGGGATACTATTTGAGCCTCACTATTTTATAATAATAATAATAATAATAATAATAATTTTAGTTTTGTTTGTAATCTCGCTTTCTTATATACTTTGAAATTTTATATCTGTATATTGACCTCTAAATAATAATTTTATTATAGTACAAGAGAAAAAAAAGCAATTTATACGAGTAACAATTTCTAGTGGACTAGTTTCATCCAAGAAAAAAAAACACTAATATACAAGTTAAGCTACATCTAAAAAATATCAATATGTAATGGTTAAGGGGTATGATAGTAATTAAGCTGTAAAAAATTTTGGGCACTCATCAAATTAAGGTTTTACTTTTGGAACTTTTTAGTAAAAAAAAGCTTTGAGCGATAAATATCGAGATAGAAATGTTGAAAATTTAGAGCTTTATTTTTTAAACAAAAAGCTTGTAGCTTTAAAAAAGTTTTAAAAAAGCTCTTACCGAACAGGCTAGGCTTCTTATATATCATCATTGTTGTACATGATATATTAGTTTTATTACATTTGCACAAATAAAGTCTCACCGACTTCGATTATACGACAATAAAAGATTTTATATTATCATCTATAAGTGTTTTATGATGGTTTAATATATTAATATCACATTTCAAGAAGACACCTTTGTACAAGATGTGCCTACCTGTAATTTTACATCACATGCTTTGTTTCAGTAGATGCAAGATTTTGAGGTGAATCGCTAACTTGATTAAAAAAGCTAGAAAATAATTACAATGCCTTCAAAGTTGACCAAACTCTTTGAAAACTAGGTTAATTTTTTTTCGAATGGCAATTTGATTAAAAAGCTAGCTAGGAGCTAGAAAATAATTACAATGTGTTGGATAGGGCATTACAAGAGTTACAAAGCCACTCAAACCAATAAAATGATGCTTTTTTATATCTATGTGAAAGCTAGGTTATAATTCAACAATCTTTCGTGAAACAGGAAATTAGATAGTATTGTCTAGAGAATATTGTAACAAATTAAAGAAAATTTCACATATATGAAATAGGGCATAACATACACATTATTAATCAATGGTTCTGTGTTACAAGTACAACTGAATAAACTTTCTAGGTAAACAAAGTAAGCAGCTTGAGAATCCAATATACTGCATTCTGCCATTGATCACAATTTATGGTACCAGTATGTGCCTTTGTGCTCACTATCCACATCTGGCTCGATGTATATGCATTCCTTTGCCTCTCTCCACATTGCTTTAAAGATTGGAGTCCTGTCGATCTTATAAAACTCACCCAAGACAGGCTTGATTGCATCTCTAGCCTCCTTTGCATGATAATGTGGAATGTATGAGATCAAATGATGCAAGACGTGAGTGTGTGTAACATCATGGAAAACCCTGTTTAGGAATCCAAAATCTCTATCGATAGTTGATAATGCCCCTCGGATCCAGTTCCATTCAGTTGAATCATAGTGAGGCAATGATAGATGAGTGTGGTGCAAATAAGTGATCAAAACAAAAAACATATGTACACCAAGCACGGGAACTCCATACATACATGCAACCCAAGCTGCCCCTTTTGCGGCTACAAGAAGCTTAACTGCGTATATAAGGGCAAGAATGCCAATATCTGATAGCACAACCTGAATTCGTTCACGCTCAGTGAAAATTGGACTTAAGGGATCAAAGTGATTGGCAAACCTTCCGTATTTCTTTCCAGAAATATTAGTTAAAAGGTATAAAGGAAATCCAAGAGTCAACCGAAAAACCAAAGTGAATACTCGACCAGGGGGGTTGTTAAGAATCTTTGAGTAATACGTTACTTTGGACTTACGCTTAGGAATATAAACTTCATCGTTATCAAGTGAGTTTGTGTTAGCATGGTGATTTCGATGACTATATTTCCAAGAAAAATATGGGGTGAAGAGGGCGGAATGAAGGATGAATCCAACGGTATCATCAATCCATTGGTATTCACTAAAAGCATGGTGACCACATTCGTGACCAATAACCCATAGGCCAGTGAGGATGCTAGCTTGGCAAAACCAGTAAACCGGCCATGCTAAGTAAGCTAGAGGAGTTGGAAGAAGAGGAATATAAGTGTTTGCGAGGAAGTAGAAGACATAGGTAACAATGAGATCATGAACAACATAGTAAGATGAACGAATGACAGATCGCTCAAAGCAATGAGCAGGGATTGCTTTCTTCAGATCACTTAACGAGAATGGTGGATCAACTGGAACACGTTTGAGAATATCTTTTACCTCATGCTTAGAGGAATCCGACATCCGACCACCGGCTCCCATATTTTGAAATGTGATAACTTGGAAATAGTTAGTTAATGTTGTTATAGAAGAACATAAAAAAGATCGACTTTAAAGAGAAATATTGTATGTTTGTGGTCACTTAGGTTGGTGACTCTATATATGCTTTGTGATACCAAATGAATGATATTTATAGTTACAGGTAGTCCAAACAGTCGGCTCAATAAAGTGTATTAATTTTATTGCTAAACAAGTCGAATTGATATTGACAAACTATCCATATAATATTTAGAGTATCTTATACAAGTTTAGAACACGTTTTCTTGAGTTTATATATTAAATTGCTGTTGTTTGCTTGTGTTTTAACAACTTGGTTTTTGTTTTTATTGGTAATGGTATTTACTTGGGAGTTTTGGTCAGTGGAGTCATTGTGGAATTGTAGTTCATGCATAACTACAAAATAATTGTTGTTGTTGACTCTTAATCTCTCGATCTTCAGTCAAATATGATGGGCCAGAATACAACAACTAAATAACTAATTTCACGTACTCCCTCGTCTACTGAGTCCTAAGCCTTCCCAGAGACTATCAAAACGCGGAGGTCATTCGGCAAAAAAAAAAATATATATATATATACCCAAAAAGAACGATATTAAACGAAGGAAATCAAATCATATTGTCTATTAAATCATAACTAGGCTAACACACAAGAATGGATTTAGTCGAGCGTGTCACATTTTGAGATCAAATCCAAAGAATAAATCAATGATGAAAGTAAACATAGTGTTGATTGAATCAAACTAACTCGGACTAATGATGATGATGATTAATGGTGTATTCTTCCTTGTAATGCAACTCGGATCTGGTGGAAAACGTCCTTCAAAGAACCCTAAATCGTCCCTAGGGTCCACACACACTTTATGGGTGAGTTAGCGCTTGTATTTATAGAGTTTTGTTGATGCCGATTCACCTCCAGCGTAGGTGTAAGCGTTCCCTTGCGCCATAAGAAGTTCTGATCCAAAAATGTCCTCTAAACTTATTCATTATGCCGTAATGAACCCGATCCAACTACGCCGTAATGATTTTTGAGTTGTGATTTTTCAATTGCAATCTAGGTTTAGCTTAAAACTCAAAAGTTGTAGATATCTCTTTCCTCTTTCCTAGGAGAATCAACTAAAAAGGAGTTAGTATGACGGAGTTATGGTCAAATTACTAAAGCACATTTTCTAGAGATATCACGTAAATGCTTCTTCAACTTTCTCTGCCTTGTTTTCCATTATTTGAGTCTTTCACGAATCTTCCCATTATTAACTACATAATCACAAGACAATATCTTATAAGTATTTCACCTTATTATCCGTCAATGGATTTGCAATCCATTTGCGTCACAACACGTTGAAATCTTCATCTCATCTTGTCTAACTATTCAAGCAATAAGGCGGTTGTTACGCCGTAGTGTGTCTTGATACCCTAGTGTGAAAGTGGTATTTTTGCTCAAGACATAGTATACGGACCATCTAAGCCGGTAATGAGCTCAGGTCCCAGCATATCATCGTTTTCCTTCAAGTGTTCTTCCATTTTCCCGCTTATTTGCATCTTTCCCCGATTTCGCTCTAATACTCGTAGATTCCCTATTATTCAAATAACAAGCAATTAAGTACTAACTCTTATAAAAACACAAGAATAATGAGCATATAACAAAGGATATTGATAATAAAAACTATACACTATTTGATGTTATTATTAATAAAATAAATATGCATGCAACACAAGAGATACTTTTCAAACGTGTTATGCTTTATTGACTATTAATCAAAGTATTACAAAGTGCTATGAATTACACTTGTTGAATGACAATGTATAGTTACTCTTTGAACAAGTGAATTTAACATATTATTAAGCTTACAAGGGAACTTGTATAGACACGCTGATAGGAAGAGCTGACTAATTGTAAGTTCGACTAAGGAATAAATGCATTATAATTTCGGCAACAATAAAAATGATGACATTTGTTCACGACAAATATTCTCTTTTATAGTGATACGAGGTTTACTCCTGAGTGGGATAGTTAGGCACATGTAAAGAATCAAGTGAAGGAGTATGAATGTATTTAATGCACGTTCATTTTTGAAAAAACATCTCGACCTTACTTTTGTGAACAAGCTACCAACTAAACCACGCAAGGGTGGCCTAGTGGCAAAAGGGCTTGTTACTTTCATCTAAAAGTGTGTTAGGTCTCTCAAGTTCAATTCATTGCTAGGATGCAGACAACCTTGAAGAGGCACGCCGACTCCGGAAAAGGGATGGTATACCTCTGCTTCGAGTCTGTGTGTTGCAGTGGTTCAAACCCTATGGATGTAAGTCCAGAGCCAAAAGATCAGAAACGCATGTTTACCCAGAAAAGACAAATGCAACCAACATTCACCCATCTTTAACCAACTCGTACTAGGAGGTATCATTGTAGACTGTAGTTCCTAATGATCTTTATCAAGATGCAATTGACAATAACATTGAATCAGATCCTAAGTCCAGAATTGTGATCTTATGAGCTTTATACGCAAAAACTAGACCTTAGTTTGTCCTTGGGCATGTTTGGCAAAACTAGCTGTAAGCTGTATGCTGTAAGCTGTAAGTTGTAAACTGTAAACTGTAAGCTGTAAACTGCAAAGCTGTTAACATGAGCTAGAAGCTGTATCTTTTTACAATAAAAGTGTTTGGTAAATCAGCTGTTAACTGTAATTATAAGATGTAAAATGACATAAAAGGACATATGTATAATTGTAAACAAACGAGGAATTAGGCGGTCGCGCGTTGCTGCGGAGCCTAATATCTAATAATTTTTGTCTCATATATATAATTTCATTAAATTTTGCGACACTGAATCAAAGTTAAAACAATGCAAAAATTATAATAACGGGATGCATCAAGTTGATACAGGAAAAACGTACAATAACTTCGGTCTCTTTGTGACAATGCTAATTTTTTTTAAACATGAAGCAATTTGAGGGAATCCAAAAAGAAAAATAAAATATAAGGTCATCTAAAAAAACTAATCAATGCAATTAGTTTAAAATAATACAAACCACTAAGATTTAGGCTGTTCAAAAAACTAAACATCTCGATTAACTTTAAAAGATTAAATTTTGTTCTTCTTTTTATTGTCGTAGCTGAAAACGTGAATTAAATCTAAGAATTCTTAAGAACCATCGACGGGGCTTGATATAATATTGAAGCGTTACGTTGCGAAGCTTAAAATTATAACAAACGCCCTATCGTTTCGTGATTATTATTATTATTATTATTATTATTATAAATCACTTTAATAAGAAACTCAAGAGATTTACAACAAATTATAGAGAAGTCGGGATACTATTTGAGCCTCACTATTTTATAATAATAATAATAATAATAATAATAATAATAATAATAATTTTAGTTTTGTTTGTAATCTCGCTTTCTTATATACTTTGAAATTTTATATATGTATATTGACCTCTAAATAATAATGTTATTATAGTACAAGAGAAAAAAAAGCAATTTATACGAGTAACAATTTCTAGTGGACTAGTTTCATCCAAGAAAAAAAACACTAATATACAAGCTAAGTTGCACCTAAAAAATATCAATATGTAATTGTTAAGGGGTATGATAGTAATTAAGATATAAAGAGCTGTAAAAAATTTTGGGCGCTCATCAAATTAACGTTTTACTTTTGGAACTTTTTAGTAAAAAAAAAAGCTTTGAGCTATAAATATCGAGACAGAAATGTTGAAAATTTAGAGTTTTATTTTTTAAACAAAAATTTTATGGCTCTAAAAAAGCTTCAAAAAAGCTCTTACCAAACAGGCTTCTTATATATCATCATTGTTGTACATGATATATTAGTTTTATTACATTTGCACAAATAAAGTCTCACCGACTTCGATTATACGACAATAAAAGATTTTATATTATCATCTATAAGTGTTTTATGATGGTTTAATATATTAATATCACATTTCAAGAAGACACCTTTGTACAAGATGTGCCTACCTGTAATTTTACATCACATGCTTTGTCTCAGTAGATGCAAGATTTTATGGTGAATTGCCTTCAAAGTTGACCAAACTCTTTGAAAACTAGGTTAAATTTTTTTCGAATGGCAATTTGATTAAAAAGTTAGCTAGGGGCTAGAAAATAATTACAATGTGTTGGATAGGGCATTACAAGAGTTACAAAGCCACTCAAACCAATAAAATGATGCTTTTTTATATCTATGTGAAACAGGAAATTAGAGAGTATATGTCACAGAGGAAAAAATATTGTAACAAATTAAAGAAAATTTCACATATATGAAATAGGGCATAACATACACATTATTAGTGGTTCTGTGTTACAAGTACAACTCAATACACTTTCTAGGTAAACAAAGTAAGATTCCAATATATTGCATTGTGCCATTGATCACAATTTATGGTACCAGTATGTGCCTTTGTGGTCACTGTCCATATCTGGCTCGATGTAAATGCATTCCTTTGCTTCTCTCCACATTGCTTTAAAGATTGGAGTCCTATCGATCTTATAAAACTCACCCAAGACAGGCTTGATTGCATCTCTAGCCTCCTTTGCATGATAATGTGGAATGTATGAGATCAAATGATGCAAGACGTGAGTGTGTGTAACGTCATGTAAAACCCTGTTTAGGAATCCAAAATCTCTATCGATAGTTGATAATGCCCCTCGGATCCAGTTCCATCCTTCGAGTTGAATCAAGTGATGCAATGCAGATAGAGAGTGTGTGCAAAACAAAGTGATCAAAACAAAAAACATATGTACACCAAGCACGGGAACTCCATACATACATGCAACCCAAGCTGCCCCTTTTGCGGCTACAAGAAGTTTTCATGCCGTAATTAAGAGGCAAGATGCCAATATCTGAATAGCACAACCTCTGAATTCGTTCAAACGGCTCAGATGAAAAATTGGACTTAAGGGATCAAAGTGATTGGCAAACCTTCCGTATTTCTTTCCAGAAATATTAGTTAAAAGGTATAAAGGAAATCCAAGAGTCAACCGAAAAACCAAAGTGAATACTCGACCAGGGGGGTTGTTAAGAATCTTTGAGTAATACGTTACTTTGGACTTACGCTTAGGAATATAAACTTCATCGTTATCAAGTGAGTTTGTGTTAGCATGGTGATTTCGATGACTATATTTCCAAGAAAAATATGGGGTGAAGAGGGCGGAATGAAGGATGAATCCAACGGTATCATCAATCCATTGGTATTCACTAAAAGCATGGTGACCACATTCGTGACCAATAACCCATAGGCCAGTGAGGATGCTAGCTTGGCAAAACCAGTAAACCGGCCATGCTAAGTAAGCTAGAGGAGTTGGAAGAAGAGGAATATAAGTGTTTGCGAGGAAGTAGAAGACATAGGTAACAATGAGATCATGAACAACATAGTAAGATGAACGAATGACAGATCGCTCAAAGCAATGAGCAGGGATTGCTTTCTTCAGATCACTTAACGAGAATGGTGGATCAACTGGAACACGTTTGAGAATATCTTTTACCTCATGCTTAGAGGAATCCGACATCCGACCACCGGCTCCCATATTTTGAAATGTGATAACTTGGAAATGTTGTATGTTTGTGTTCACTTAGGTTGGTGACTCTATATATGATTTGTGATGCCAACTGAGGGATATTTATAGTTAGCGGCAGTCCAAACAGTCGGCTCAACAAAGGGTATTTTTTTTTCTTCACACGGCATGTTTATTTTATTTGAGCAGCTAGCGTTTAAACGAAGGAAATCAAATCATATTGTCTATTAAATCATAACTAGGCTAACACACAAGATGATTAGTCGAGTGCCACATTTTGATGATCAATCACAATGAATAAATCAACGATGAAAGTAAACATATTGTTTTTTTTAGAACGACAACTTTTATTAACTAGCAAGAGTGTAGAAGAAACATTACAAGGAAATTAAATGAGGGTTTTTTAACCAAAAATCCCACGAAAAAACCTTATTACAACGACTAGAACACCAAGTAAAAGAATACGACATGATATCATCAAAAATCACCGATCTTCTCGGAGGCGTCTCATTGAAAATAGTGCGGTTTCTCAGGCCCCAAATACACCACCAAGCAACATAAAACACACCTTCCAACATATTCTTCAATTTAACCGAAAGGCGAATCGAAGATAACCAAGTAAACTAGTCCGAAAAAGATTGAATATCTTGCCAATCCAAGTCCCACCATCGACTTATACGACGAACAATAATCTTCGCCAAATCGCATCTAAATAGAACATGAGTAATATCCTCCTCCACCGAATGACACAAAGGACACATATAAGACTCCAAAATAACACCTCTACGATTTGGTTGATTGAATCAAACTAACTCGGACTAATGATGATGATGATTAATGGTGTATTCTTCCTTGTAATGCAACTCGGATCTGGTGGAAAACGTCCTTCAAAGAACCCTAAATCGTCCCTACGGTCCACACACACTTTATGGGTGAGTTAGCGCTTGTATTTATAGAGTTTTGTTGATGCCGATTCACCTCCATCTTAGGTGTAAGCGTTCCCTTGCGCCATAAGAAGTTCTGATCCAAAAATGTTCTCTAAACTTATTCATTATGCTGTAATGAACCCGATCCAACTACGCCGTAATGATTGTTGAGTTGTGATTTTTCAATTGCAATCTAGGTTTAGCTTAATACTCAAAAGTTGTAGATATCTCTTTCCTCTTTCCCAGGAGAATCAACTAAAAAGGAGTTAGTATGACGGAGTTATGGTCAAATTACTAAAGCTAAGTTAGCCCCTGCAGCAACGCACGGGTAGTATGCCCTCTCGTTCAAGACAATGCATAATTCTTTAGTCTAACCACATATAATTTCTTTCTCCTAAATCAACTTAAAAATCATATATCAAATCCAAATCGTAATCCAACACCTATTATAAACCAAACGACTCTTAGGAGCCGTTTGGTTCGTTGTAATTCATTGTAATTGTAATCTGAATTACATCCTAATCGTGTTTGGTTGAAAGAGTTGAAGGAATTGTAATTAAAATTACATTACGCTGAGTGTTTGGTTTGCGTTGTAATTGTAATTCAGTCATTCCAATTACGTCAAGTGAGGGAATTCTGATTACATAGAAAGTTTGATGGAAAGTTTCGAATTACATTGCAATTCAAAATTTTATACTTTAAAACATCAGTATTTATTAGTATTTTTGTTATTATTATTATTATTATTATTATTATTATTATTATTATTGTTATTATTATTGTTATAATATTATATAAATATTAAAATAATAATAATAATCTTTATTATTTTTATTATTATTTATTATTATTATTATTTATTTATTTATTAATATTTATTAATATTATTAGTATTATTATTTATTATTATTTTTATTTTATTATTATTATTTTTTTATTTATTTATTTATTAATAATAATTATTATTATTAATATTAATATTATTATTTTATTATTATTATTATTTTGTGTTTTATTATTATTATTATTATTATTATTATTATTATTTCTTAGAATTATTATTTTATTTATTATTATTATTATTATTTTATTATTTATACATTTAATAATATATTTTAAATGTAATATATTAATTTTGTGTTTTGCAAAGGGACTAGCTAGCAGTTTGTTTGTTGATAGCTTTTAGAGAATAGAATAGTTGGTTTCTTAGATTGTATTGTATTTTTTTGTATTCCTGATGATTTGCTTACATGGACCTGTCCATATTAGTTGTAGAAGTATAAGCTTGTATGTTTTGAAGTTTATATAAAATTTCACCCTTTTCACAAAAAAACGATTTACATTAGGTTGTGAGACAACTAAACACATCGACAGATTTCATCAATTACAATTACAACACATTACAATTACAACAAATTCCAATTCTTTGAATTACAATTACATCAAATTACATTTCCTTCTAAAGATTACAATTCTTTCAAAAACATTATGTGAACCAAACGGCCCTTAGCGTTTGTTACGTCCATGACTATGATCCGACAACTAGAAAGTTTACTAACAAGGTAACAATGGCTCATGATATAAATACCCCCCAAAAAAACCACTTGTACCCCCTATCATGTTTTTTGATTTTTAATATTTTTTTAATTTTTATAATTTTATATATGTTATAAAACTGTGACACGGAAAAAACGGAACGAAAAATATAAAGTTTAACAGGTCAAAAGTATGAAACTGTTAAAAATTAAGGAACATAAACTGATAAAAAACTGCGTTGCACTGTAAAAAATGAGGTACAAAAGGAATCTTTGTACTTTTTAGCGGGCAATGGGTACCAATAGTAGCACCCAACAATAATATAATCCACGGGTACCCCTATTGGTACCCCCCCTGGCCCACTGCATAGTGCCAAAAGGTACAAAATATTCCTTTTGTACCCCCATTTTTACAGTGCAACGCAGTTTTTTTATCAGTTTCTGTTCCGTAATTTTTGACAGTTTCATACTTTTGACCTGTTAAACTTTATATTTTTCGTTCCGTTTTTTCCGTGTCACAGTTTTATAACATATACAAAATTATAAAAATACAAAAAAAATAAAATAAAATAAAAACCGCAAAAAAACCGGGGGGATACAAACGGTGATTAGGGGGGGGTACATATATCATTAGCCATAA
>BQNB010001277.1:72061-142964 GCA_026074375.1 Tanacetum coccineum
CATCCAAAAGCTCATCAACTGTAGGGATTGGAAAACGGTCTTTAACTGTGATTGCATTAACAGCCCGATAATCAACACAAAAACGCCAAGTCCCATCTTTCTTTTTAACAAGAAGAACCGGTGAAGAAAATGGGCTGTTGCTTGGTCAAATGATCTCTTTAGACAATATCTCAGAAATTAATCTCTCCATCTCTGCTTTCTGAAAGTGGGGGTAACAGTAGGGCTTAACATTAATTGGGGAGGTGTTTGGAAGTAAGGGAATGCGATGATCAAAGGGTCGTGTAGGTGGTAAGCTTTTAGGTACTGAGAAAATGGTGGCATACTTTACCATAAGTTGCTTTAATGCGGCATCAAGTATCGGGGTAGGTGCTGGATGCACGAGTGGGGATGAAGGGATAATTGAAATAGTTTATGGTGACTCGACAACTGGTAAATGAAAAAAAGGAAACACTGCATATTGGGGTCTGCCTTTTTGGAGTTGAGAAAAAGATATTGTGGAAAACGTTGGGGGTGGACCAAGTGTGGAATAATGAACGAGGTTGTCCCATGTGATTAATCTCCATATATAAATTTTTTATAATCGATAAAGACTTAGGAGCCAAACGTTGCCAACCATTCCCACTCCCAATACAGTTTTTAGTCCCGTATAGTTGCGTAAGAGTAATAGATCCATGACAAATAGTGTGTATTACCCAAATTGATTTGCTTGTTGGGATGTAAAGTAAGAAACAGATCCAACTGTATTGCCACATTAGCCAACTGTGCGAAGATGAGGATAGGTTGATGGATTAAAGCCAGATGCTTGGCTATGCGGGGGTTTGAAAAAGAAAATTTATGTGTGGGATCCCCGCATCGATCAATGCCACCACGAGGGGCCATTGATTGAACCCGCAACGTTGAAGGTACGAGGGCACAAAATTAGTCCTGTAAAGGGCTATGTAAAGAAATGGCAGGAAGTGTTCAGTGGGGCTTTGGATAAATTCACAGGTTCAATTGAGACGAGGGCGGGATGCTAGGTGCGCGCATAGGTGTGCTGTTTGGTTCTGTGGCCCTCATTGGCATTTGGGGAAGCTTGTTCGCTTCTGATAATTGTTCTTCACAAGTAAACAAAGAAATTTGGTTAAGACTTACATCGATAATCGAACAGGAGAAAAAACCTGAGTCATAATTGTATCATAGACTTTTTTCGTTTGCTTGCCATCTTGTTGCGCGAAAATGTTTTTCGGTGAGAGGGTTGTTGCGATGGAGTGAACAATGGTGCGTTGAGTATGAGGGATTGTTTAAATGGAAGAACAGTAGAAGGATCGAGGGTTAGAAGGAAACGAGATGATGTCATTTACTCTTCAAATCTAGTTTGGCCATTCTATTGCTTTATGAAGGTTAGCCGGTTTTTCAATAAGAACAATTCCCAGCGATATCTCACGAAGACCCGAAAAGGAAGCAGTTGCGGAGTGTTGGCGGTGGAAGTCCCTGGACGCGGTTTGATAAAAGCATCTAAACTCGGTCATAATAAGCGGTAAACAGTGGTAGTTTGTTAGTTTGTAAAGAGAAGCCTCATGGTTGACAAAGAGGACGGCCCCTAAAAACGTAGTTCCAGATCACTAGCAAATTGTCCATTGTCGAGAGTTAAGAGTGAAATGAATCCCGAGGTACCAAATGTAATGCATCACCCTTGGCGCCATAATAAACGAAGCAACTGTCCAATTTTGAGGCATCGGGTGGGTGTGCGATGGATGGAATGCTAAGCAATTGCGCTCGATTTGGAAAAAAGTCCACCCCAATGTATTTTGTTATGTTTGGCTTGCATAAAACCAACCTGGTAAGTCGCAGTATATCTATGACACGTTACGGTTACGCATCCGTGAGCCACAACCACTAACAAATCTCCAAACCAATTGAACAAAACACACAAACTCATTCAAACAATATCACAAACGTTTGGTGTGCCTCCTTTAATTGAAGGTAATATTCACGTCATACAAATTACATTAAATAAACACATATGATAAGAATCAAGGCTTAACCTTTACATTAAAAAAACACCTGGTAAGACCTAAAACGCAAACAAAGTAAAATTCAAGATTCATATGAATTCAATCTTGAAAACACAATCAAATACATAACAAATAACAACAAAAACAAATACTTACCTTTAACTTAAACTGCATATGCCTCTGCCCAAACAACAATAACAATATGCATACCTCAAATAAAAAAAATACAAGAGATCAAAAGATACAAACCTTTGAATTTGAATGATGCAAGATATGTTGTATAGTCATACATACATAACCTATGAATTTGAATTTGAATAATGCATTGAAAAAATTGACTGCAAAAATTGAGTTTTTTACCTTTAAGTTGATGATGATGAAGTATGAAGAATAAGTGAGGGAAAGGACGGGTATATTAATTTTTTTATTTGAATTAGGAGACATATAATTCGTTTTTGAACTGAGAATTTGATGTGATACTGGTTTATGCAAAAATCCAGGCATTGATTTGAAGAGAATAGTATGGTGTAGAGATGCAAATAAATCGGTTAAAACCGGTTTTCGGTTATTAGAAAACCGGTTTTAAAAAAACCGGTTTTTCTAATAACCGGTTTCGGTTTTATCGGTTTTTTTGAAATCGGTTTTTTTCGGTTATAAAGTTTGGTAATCGTTAATTTCCTCTGTTATAAATATTCGAATCGGTTTTTTCGGTTATTAAGTTAGAAATCGCGGTTTTTATACCGGTTCGGATTTTTTCGAAATTTAAAAACTTCGAAAAAATACTTTAATACAACTTGTTAATTATCAAACATTTAATAAACAATACAACCGGAAAACATACTAAACAAATACACATCATAACTTTATATTTGCAACCGGAAACTACAAAAAAATACAAAACCATAACTTATTTAAACAATACAATTAAACAACTAAAAATATATAAATACTCATACACTTCGAGCTTCCGCATGACCATCCTACCCGAAAGAAAACAAGTAATTTCAGTCAGTTATACTCAAGTAGTCAAATTTTTTTTTTTTAAAAAACCTATAAGAGTTCGTTTAATATTCAGTGTACCTCAAGAGTGTTTTTTTAAAAACAATTTTATTTAAAAACTATTAGTGTTTTTTTAAAAACATATTAGTGTACTCA
The DNA here is from genome assembly GCA_026074375.1 of Tanacetum coccineum. Taxonomy (NCBI): domain Eukaryota; kingdom Viridiplantae; phylum Streptophyta; class Magnoliopsida; order Asterales; family Asteraceae; genus Tanacetum; species Tanacetum coccineum. The sequence goes on from BQNB010001277.1 coordinate 75,211, forward strand.
ACTACTCAAGTAGTTAAAACTGAGTTTTTTTTTAAAAACTATTAACGGTTATAAAAAAAAAAAAAAAAACCGGTTTTAACCGGTTTTTTTAAAAAACCGGTTTTAAAACCGGTATTGCAAAAAAACCGAAAACCGGTCTAACCGGTTCGGTTATATTTAACCGAACCGGTTAAAAAAAAACCGGTTTTTTAAAAAACCGGTTTCGGTTTTTTCGACCGGTTTTTTAAAAAACCGGTTTCGGTTTTTTCATCTCTAGTATGGTGTAAGCTATTGTCCTTATTAAAATTGCATCTCAATATGCCGTGTCAAAAACCCTTGCTATTTCAAATTAAGTTTCAGATGAAGTCAGCCTTTGTATTTTACTGATTCAATACTTTTCTTTGATTGATTAAGTTTTTCAAGATTTAGTTTTTCAAATGAAGTTTGTAAACTTTATTATTTTCTTTTTAAAAACACAATTTATTCGTTGTCGTTGTTAGCTATAAATATTAATATATAATTAGATTAAGTTAATGTATATGCACATGATTATAAACATCAAACGAAAACACAAGTTGTTGTGATATGTAAATGAATACCCGCATGAGATCGTACATACACGAACGACTCATGTTTATGAGTTTTAGTATGGATATTCGGGAAATGTATTTTTTTTACAATCAATGATCAATAACGACTCATGTTATTCGTCTGTATAAGCTTAACTCGTGCGTACACGGGTTTAAAAATCAAATACCTTTGAATTAGGTTTGTATTTGGTTTGCTAATTTGGAATAAAGCTTCCGCTTCGTTTGTCGAATATGTTTTTTGTATCGTTCTTTGAATTACCAATAATGAGATAAACCGACACCCTAATTGAATAACACATAAATATGTCATATTCATTAAACATCCTAAGAATTACTATCCTAATGTCGTATTTATAATAAACGTATCTTAAAGTTTCCCTAATACCATAGTTTTATCACCAAGAAATACAATAAAAAGAAACTAACTTAATTATTAATAATAAAATACTTAGAATAAAAGGAGTTGTAATAATACGCCTACCTCCAAAAACACTTTATCTTAAGGTATTGCTTCAAAACATCATATTGAGTCATTCTAGGATCCCATGTTCTTCTTTGAGCAGTTCTTGTTTCAACCGAAAATTAGTCCAAAGTTGTCGAAGACATATATCACATCCCAACTTTAATATAATCCGCCATATGAACATCTTACGATGTTCTACTTGATTTTTCTTTCCAGTGAAATGAAACTATGCCAACAGGCGCAACATCAACATGTGCAACAGAGAACTCGTTCTTGTTAATCCTCTCATCTGATTCGAGCACTATAAGAGGCTCATCCAAGTCATCGATTAACGTCTGCCTTAAATAATCTTCTATCGCTGCCAAAATTGGGCCCGTAACATCGGCTTTCTACACAACTCACGTAACCATAAGCTCCTCCAAATTACCACCATCTTCACTACTTTTTCTGGCTGTCATCAGTTTGGTTGAATCCTCGACAAACTGAATTTTTGCGATGCTGTTATTTTGGTTAAGGTAATCCCCTGATCTCACCTTCATTGATTTCCGTCTTTCAGCAAGTTTTTTTTGATCTCCCATATCCATCTCCATACTTTGATGCACAATTACCATCCGTAGTTCACATCTCAGTGTCTCCTTATGGACCATTTAGTATTCGCCCATACTTGCTCGATGCTCTTCCGTTATAGCCTGTCATATGTGTGCCATTGATATCCGAAAACAAAAGAATATTTATCTTTTTTTAATGAAAAGTTATTATTGTTTAATGAGCGTGTTTTCAGGTGGTGAATGGTGATTAAGATGAACACCAATTTCTGGATAGGAATAGTGATTAGGATGAATAGTGTTTCAGTAAACACTATTTTTTTCTGAAATCCTAGAATTGAACGGCCCTGATACCAATTGATATGAAGATATCACATACTAGGCTCGTATAGGTTCATAAATCCAAGTGTAGAACTCACTCAAAAAGCTAGCTTGTAAGAAGAGGAGACACCTGAATTTTATATACCACCAACTAATCTCATACTTGGCTAATGTGAGATTGTAACACATTCACACAGGGACGGAACCAGGGGGTTCCCGCGGGTGCCCGGGAATCTCATGGATTTTTTCGATGTAGTGTTAAGTTTTGAAAAAAACATCGATTTTTTCTAAAAGTATCTCAAATGCACTCGGTCCATCAAAATGTGTTTCTAGTAACTCTATTATATTACAGTTTAAAATATTTTGTGCATCCATCCTTATTAGGTCCTGGTTCCGTCCCTACATTCACATACATCTTTGATTACCAAGCTTGGTGTTCTAAATAAAGTGGCAATCTAGTGGGAAGTAGAGAGGCGCAATCGGGATAACTTTTATGGCTTTAGTGCCAGTATATAGTTGTCATATATTTAGCTCATATCATCATGTCAAATGTCGAGGCTGTAAAAATGAAATTGAAGTTTTATTATAATTATGAAGGGTTCTAGAAGCATGGGCAAAACAATCTAAAGAAATAGTAACATCATTAAACCACAAATTTAAGAAATCACATTATAACATCTTATCCATATTCGAGTTCTTGATGTGAAATATCTTTGCTCTTTTACATATCAGGATCCTGTGAGTAAAAATAATAAATAGGAACATATGTGAATATTGATTACTTGCATAATTTCAATATTTCGGCTTTGTGAGAACGCGATGTTTTCCAACAACATAATATTGAATTGATTGCTTGATCCATTGATTAACACAAGATTACAATATATAATGTCTTAGGATTATTCTAGAAGTGGACTAGGCCCATAAGATAATAAAGCCCAAATGACCATATCAAATAATACATTTAACACTCCCCCGCAGTTTGAGCGGGAGATGACCGAACACTCAAACTGGTACGAAATTCCTCAAAAAGCGCAGACGGCAAACCCTTGGTGAAGATATCGGCATACTGGTAACGAGATGGCACATGAAGTACACGAACCTGTCCTCAAGCAACCATATCACGAACAAAATGTATATCAATCTCTATGTGTTTGGTACGCTGATGTTGAACATGATTAGTAGACATATATACCGCACTTACATTATCACAATACACAAGAGTAGCAGTAAACAAGGGATTATGCAACTCTCGTAACAAATTACGGATCCAAGCTGTTTCTGCAACCACATTCGCAACCCCGCGATATTTAGCTTCAGCACTAGAACGAGACAAAGTAACCTGACGTTTAGCGGACCAAGATAAAATATTATCTCCAAGAAACACACAATAACCAGATGTAGACCGTCGAGTAACAGGACAACCCGCCCAATCAGCATTGGTATAAGCATTAAGCTGAGATGTAGACGATACATGAAGTTTAAGGCCATGATCCAAAGTTCCACGAACATAACGAAGAACCCGTTTGAGAGCGGCCAAATGAGACTCCCGAGGGTCATGCATATGAAGACATATATGTTGCACGGCATAGGAAATATCTGGCCGAGTAAAGGTGAGATACTGAAGACCACCCGCAAGACTACGATATAAAGTAGAATCAGAGACCGAATCCCCATCAGAACCAAGTTTAGATTCTGTGTCAACCGTAGTCCTAGTAGAATTGCAATTCAAAATATGTGCACGCTCCAGCAACTCCATAGCATATTTCTTTTGAGAAAGAAACATGCCTCTAGCATCTCGTGTAACTGAAATCCCAAGGAGATAATTAAGAGCCCCCAAATCTGTCATATCAAACTCTTTATGTAAAGAGGAGATAATACGTTGTAGTAAAGCTGTAGATGAAGCCGTTAGAACAATGTCATCAACGTACATCAATAAATATGCAACCTCGGTACCATGCTGAGAAATAAAAAGAGACGAGTCACATCGACTCAAAGTAAATCCCACACGAAGAGCATAACCCGCAAAGCATTGAAACCAAGCACGGGGTGCCTGTTTCAATCCATATAAAGACCGCTGTAATCGGCATACATGATGTGGAAAACGAGAATCCACAAAGCCCGGTGGCTGATACATATAAACAGTCTCGGAAAGATCACCATTAAGAAATGCATTTTTAACATCAAGTTGGTGCACAGGCCAGTTCCGAGCTAATGCAAGACTAAGAACTGTACGTATAGTAGCTGGCTTGACAACCGAACTAAAAGTATCACTACAATCAACACCATATTGTTGGTTGCGTCCATTAGCAACGAGACGAGCCTTATACCTGCTTAACGAACCATCAGCATGATATTTATGCCGAAACAACCACATAGACCGAACCATATTAACATTAGGTGGTTTCGAAACAAGAATCCAAGTACCGTTTTTAATCAACGCATTATATTCATCATACATAGCATCTCGCCAATGAGGATCAGATAATGAAATAGAAGGGGACTTAGGAAGGAGAGATATATGTGACGTGTGACCATGAAACTGAGGATTAGGCTTAAACGTGCCAACTTTTGAACGAGTGATAATAGGATGAGTTTGAGGTTGATGGTTTTGGGCTAGTGTGGGGTTATGGGCTGAGGGTTAGGATTGGGCTGATTGTTGTTGTTGGGTCGTTGATGGTGGAGACGTAGTAGGTGATGGGGCCAGTTGTTGTTGGGCCGTGGGTTGAGAGATGGGTGAGAGGGGAGTTTGTTGCTGCGTCAGAGGTTGTTGGGTTTGTTGTTGGGCCAAGTTTTGTTGGGTTGGTATTTGGGCTGAATGTAGTGGTGTAGTAGAAGGGGGGTTAGGTTGAGAGTGAATAATGTGGCGGGTAATAGGTGAGATATTGGGTTCGAGGAAAGTATATGATGGTGGATGAGCATGTGTAACACTACCATAAGGAAACTGAAGTTCATCAAAGGTAACGTGACGGGAAAGTATAATTTTATTGGTGGAAAGGTCAAGGCATCTATACCCCCGATGATACGCGGGATACCCTAAAAAGATACAAGGAGTGGCCCGAGGTGCAAGCTTGTGTGGTGAATAAAGGTGTGGATAACAAAGACAACCAAAAATGCGTAGGCGAGAATAATCAGGTTGTTTGTTGAATAACTTAGTACATGGTATGTCATTTTGGATGGCAGATGAGGGAAGAATGTTTAGTAAATACGCAGCCATATGTAGAGCCTCGACCCAAAATGATGGAGGAAGGTGGGCTTGAAAAAGAAGGGTGCGGATAACATTGTTAATGGTTCGGATCATCCGTTCCGATTTCCCATTTTGTTGAGAGGTTTTGGGGCACGAGAACCGCATTTGAATGCCATTTTGGGAGAACAAATTTAGTAAGTTGTTGTTGTCAAACTCACCCCCATGATCACATTGAAAAGCTGAAATATCACTTTTAAATTGATTATTCACATATGACCGAAAATGTAAGAATTTTTGAAACATTTCAGATTTAGCGCGCAAAGGATAAATCCACAAATAATGCGAGTAATGATCAAGAAATAACACATAATACTTAAAACCACCAGAACTAACAATAGGAGAAGTCCAACTGTCAGAATGAACAATCTCAAAAGAACGAGAAACATTAGAATTAGAACTAGAACACGAAAGTCGCATATGTTTTCCAAGCTGGCATGCGGGGATTTATCTTTATTACAAGAAATATATTGGCGAGAAACAAGAGAACGAAGGACCTCTTCCCCGGGATGCCCGAGGCGTTGGCGCCACGTAGTGGTACTGACAGACAGCAAAGCATGAGGAGTAAGAGAAGGTTGGGTGACAGGATAGAGATCTCCTGAGCTATCACATCTGAGAAGGATATGACGGGTCAAGAAATTCTTCACTGAGAAACCAAATGCATCGAATTCAATAGTACAATTGTTATCTCTAGTGAATTGGAGAACAAAAATAAGATTTGTTATTATATTAGAGGTGACAAGAACATTATGTAAATACAAAGGACGATTAAGAGTAGGTAAGATGCTATGACCGGTGTTGGTAACGGGTATGAATTTACCATCACCAACACAAACAGATGGATATAAACGTTTATTATAAACAATATTTAAATTACTTGTACGTGAATTGAGATGAGATGATGCACGTGTGCCCATATTCCATGTCGGATCTTAAAGAGGCATGGTACTAAACGCGCTTGGAGACACCTTTTCTTGATTCAAACATGAAACAAAAGAGGGGCCAAGTATAACCGGTTGAGACCTGGGCTGATTAGAGACATACATGGGCTGTTGTTGGGCCTGTACCATTCGTTGTAGCCAAGCAGGTTGTGGAGTTTGAGAATTATCCTTGTGGTGTATGAGGTAACAAAGGGATGTGGGGTATAATGTATAGCTTGTCCCATGGTGCTAGAATAGTTCCCACTTGATTTTTGTCATTTTATAATGTGATATATGAAATAAAAGAGTGGAGATGAGGGTTTAGGTACGTGGAGAGGAAAAAAAATTACAAGAATGGAGAGAAGATAGAGGGTAATGATTGGGGGAGAATAATTAGGAAGGGAGAGATTTTGTAGGATCATGTAGAGGCTGTGATACCATATTGAATAGTGAATTGCTTTCCCCATTGATTAACACAGGATTACAATATATAATGTCTTAGGATTGTTTTAGAAGTGGGTTAAGTCCATGAGATAATAAAGCTCGAATGATCATATCAAATAATACATTTAACATAAACATGGTTGTTAAGATCCTGATTCTGATCTTAGGATTTTATGATAATACAATACTGAAAAGCAAAAACGATCTGGATCTTACATATGATCTTACAAGCTTAAGATCTTATAGGATCCCGATAGGATCTTAAAATCTAATCCGAATGGATGTTACTTTTCTCGAACACAAACTAAAAAACTACAAATTTATGAATTGTGTTTTTTACAATCTACAGAACAACATGTTAATCTTCTTAAACATTTCATAATCATAATTTATGACAGCATTTTTATGAAATAATCATTTAACTTTGTGTTTGTAATATAATACTTCGTATATTTGTTAAATAATACAAAAACTATTAAGAAAATGACATTATTGTAGAAAAGATCTCGATCCGATTTTTGATCTCGATTTTGTAAAGACAAAAACGATCCTAAGTAAGATCCCGATCTTAAAAACCTTGCCAATAAGTATTTAATTGTTTATTCAAAGTTGTGGCCTTTAAAGAAATCACCATATGACAAATGTTTATGTATAAGTGACAATTACCTAATATTCTTTAGTTAGTGTGGAATCAATGGGACAAAGAAGGGCTAGACAACAAACAATAGAGAAAACAAAAAAAGCAAATTTGAGGATATGAACAAAAAATGTACAAATAAAATTGAAAGAATAATGAGCATATTAGGTTAAGTAATGAGTCCAAATAATTAAAGAAGTAACTTTTTTTGGTAAAAGAAAAACTTTTTTCGACTCGAAACAAGTTATGACATCAGTAATCAATAGCATTGAGGTATAGTTACAAACTTACAATAAAAAGAAGCAAAAAAATTTCTTCTCTAAAATTTTCTTTACTTTTTATTATAAAAATTAGAGTAAAGTGTAAATATATCTTTGTGGTTTGTCAAAAGTCGGTTTCATATCTCAGACTCAAACTTAGTCTAAAAATCATCATTCCGTTAGTAAAAGCGAGCCACTGTACATCCCTGAGGACAAATGGTGCACATATTTTGTCAGTAAAGGGGAAAAATGTTGGTCACGTGAGGATGTGAGACAGACTTTTTGCAAACCACAGGGATGTATTTTTGTCTCACTTTTCCCCTTTAACTGACAGAATATTTGCACCGTTCGTCCTCAAGGATGTACAATAGCTTATTTTTTCTAACGAATGAATGATTTTTTCAACCAAATTTAGGTCAAGAATGTGAGATCGACTTTTGACAAACCAAAAGAATGTATTATGCAAAACACATGCCCACACCACACACTGTTTCGAGTAATGTCAAATATTTTTCACATGGTTAATAATATTCTGATCTTTTTGGGCTCTTACATTTGCAATCCCTTTTCTCCTCCAATTTGTAGTCATATCTTAAAAAATAAAAAGAAAGTGATGTTTATAAGAGGTAAATTACCAACCACGACTTTCACACGGTTAATAATATTATAGTTTTTTTAATATTTTAAAACTTAAATTAATATAATTTGTTAAAACTATCTTTAATTACTTTTTAATAAATTTTAAACTTAATCAATTCTAAATTTGACAACTTAAATAAACCCATTATATTAATTTTTAAAAAATACAAGCTTTGGATTTTAAAAAACACACGTTTCACATCAAGAGTCAAACCAGAATTACGATTTCACAAGTATAATTATTTGTCGTTATGCACCGTCGCTTTACGCGGGTATTCGTCAAGCAAATATAAAAGCAATCTATTAATTATTTAAATACTAAATTACAATTTAAACCATTAACTTTCTTCGATTTCATTTACAAAAATTCACGACAGGGCCGTCTTTGAGGGTGAGCGGGGTGGGCGACCGCACAGGGCCTCAAAAATTTTAAGGGCCCTAAATTTTATCCCGTTAACAATTATATGCATGTGCACACGTATTTTTTTTTTGAAGAAAACAATGTTAGATGAGAAAATATCTTAGTTGAGTAATATGTTGAACGTTTAGATAATTAATTTACATTATATCATATAAATTGTTACACTTTATATATAACATTTCTTTTCGAAATGCCTCATTATTTAATTTCGCTCAGGACCTTAAAATTTTGAAATTTTTGAAGACGGCTCTGATTCATGACATTATATATCGTAATCGTTATGCGCGAGTAATCATTGAGTTTACTTAATACTCTCACAATTGAAATTGCAAACAATACTCTCACAATTGAAATTGCAAACAAAATATGCAACTCCTGCCTAACTTCAAACTATACTTTTTGTTGCCAACCTCTACCAAGAGTATAAGAAACATTAAATACTTACTAATCGATATAAATGCAATGTCTTTTGTTTTACGTAAGAAGATTAATCCATATCCAATATGAAGGTTAACAACAAGTGATGTTTCATTAGACCAATGGGTGCAGTAACGAGCAACCTTCGTTAATCTTACATGGCAACTCGTTGGTTGCAAGTTAGTGCACCGCTTGATAAGTTAGTTGGTGTGTGTTAGACTGTTAGCGTTCGTTGGTTTGTTTTCTTTGATTTTTTTTTAATGAAACTTTTTTTTTTCTGATCATGGTTTCTGACACATAGTTTGACTAATCAATGAGTTTAAACCCACCGTCATACATATTTAAACAAGGTAAAATCTTCTCTTTTCAAAAAGTTGGTGTGACCACTTGAAATCACAAGTGATTAAGAGTTGAGCAACAAAATGTTCTTGTTTATTGGAAGTGTGTTTGAGATAAGATTTAAAGTGTCTCCAAGTTTAAATTCAATGTTTGAAAATTATTAAATACCCTAATGATAACGACATGTATTTGATTTTTTTTTATATCTAAAGTACTAAAGACAAAAAATTAAAAATCTAAAAATATTGTATCACATTGCTTTCATAGTTGACGCAATTTTGTTAAGATTTTTGGATAATTTAATATAACATGCATAATTTATTTATACATTTAACGATTGCAATCAACTCATTTAAACATATTTTAAAAAATTGTTATTAACAAAACCTAAATATAAAACTTAGAATTGCACCATACTTACTTAATACTTTGAGATTGCTATTTTATATTAAGTGATAGTAGACAATTTTAATTCAGATGCGATTCCCACTGGTTTAATGTTTTCTTTAGAGTTAATTGCATTTTTGGTCCCTGTGGTATGGTCAAATTGCAGGTTTGAGACCTTAACTTTCAAAATTGCAGTGATGGTCCTTATTTTCAAGTTTTCGTTGCAAATTTGGTCCCCGGGCCGGGACCAAACTTGCAATTTGGCCAAACCACAGGGACAAAAAATGCAACCCAAAAGGACCAAACCTGCAACTCAAACTTGAAAATAGGGACCATCACTGCAATTTCAAAAGTTAGGGTCCCAAACCTGCAATTTGGCCATACCACAGGGACCAAAAATGCAATTTACTCTTGCTGCTAGTTTTAATAAAAGTTCCACCGTTCCAAAAAAAACTACATTAATAATGTTTAAGGTTATTTACAAATTGTAGCACCTGTTGAAACAGGTCCAAGTAGTTGTGATGGTAGTGAAAGTTAAAGTGTTCAAGGTGGTGAATTTGGTGTTCCATCCTAAAGTCAGGTTGGTGCAACTCCTAGTGTGAATTGTGGTGGATATCAACCATGAGGCTCTTTTACTGAAAGTCCAAATGTGGCAACACATGCTTCACTCTTTTATAAGGAGTGAAAGCCTTAGAGGTGAAGTGTCTGGTTCCCAACAGTTTTCTAATGTTGCATCTCCAATAAGGACCAAAGAAATCATAAGGTTTGAAAGACTTGGTGCTGGTGCAACCCGACTTCCAGGTTCAGCAAAAATTCCTAAGCCTCCTTCACCTAAAAGGACTAGATTTGTGGTCAAAAAATCCTTGACTTTGAACAACTCCTCTTAGTGTGTTGCATATGGTGCTTAAAAGTTGTGTACTCGGTATTTGTACTTCTTTAAGACTTATTTATGTTCGTATGTTGGATTCTTATCTTATGTTATCTATCTAAAACATGTGCAAAATGAAATTCATGGCACTTTTCACCTTACTCTAACAAGCAGGATTACCCGCGCGTTGCTGCGGGTCGTTAATTTTTCGCACGCTGTTGCGGGGCATTGATTTTTTTTTCTATTTTGTGCGGGTTTATTTTTTCGGCCTCATGTTTAAGAGTTTGTTTTTTTTCTTATATGGACTCATGTGTTGGCCTCATGTTTAAAGGTTTCTTTTTTCTGCTATACGGGTTTTTTTTAATATAATTTTATGGGATTACGTGTGCTTTAAATGACAATCGCGCGTTACTGCAGGGCATTTTTTTATTGTATTTTGTGCGTGTTTATTTTTTTCGGTCTCATGTTTAATAGTGCGGGTTTATTTTTGCGTTAATTTTTTTTTCTATTTTTTTTGAGCGGGTTTATTTTTTCGGTCTCATGTTTAATAGTTTTTTTATATGGGCGTACGTGTTGGGCCTCATGTCGCGGGTATTTTTTGATCTAAATAAATCAGTACTTTTATAAAAAAATTCGTATTTTGTGCCCGCGCGTTGGAGCGGGCCGTTATTTATTATTTATTTATTTACTTATTTTGTGCGTGTGCATTTTTCGGTCTTATGTTTAGTAGTTTTTTTTATATGGGCTTATGTGTTTGGCCTCATGTCGCGGGTATTTTTTTATCTGAATAAATCAGTATTTTGTAATCTTTTTTTTTCCTATTTTGTGCCGAACAATTTTTTGTTACATTGCCTACTCAGAAGAAAAAAAAAACCAAATGGGCCGGCCCAAACTGGGAGCCCAGTGGGCCGACTACTGTAGCAGGCACTGTAGCAGTGCCTCCAAATACGACGACGTTTCAAATGAGTTTTGATTATATAGATAATATTTATATCCTTTGACTATTCAATTCTAGCATGCATAAAAGCTAAAACGTATAGTTTTTTTTTGCATAAACAATTGTATAGATTTTAGTGTATGTGATCAAGTAAAACAAATAACTTGTAGACGCAACTAACATTGCATTCTAACAAAAAATATACATGTTGGTTCAAAGAAATAAAGTCAACTTCACCAACTTTTACCCAAAATTAAGTCAACATCACCGCCATGAGTTAAACATCTTCCCTAATAAACCACCAAACCTAACTTGATTCACTTGTTAAAATACACAAGAATTACAAAGAAAAAAACAACTAAAGATAAAATATTTCTTTATCTTGGCTTAATCAACTCTTGTGGCTTCAAGTGTAGCTTACAAATTATTTCTTGACCTTAGTAAGCCGGGAATGATACGAATTGCTCTTTAACACATAGGCGGATCCAATCAGACAAAGAATTTGCAGTTTAGGCCCTTTTTACCAAAGTCAAATGTTATTGTAATTAATAATTGAATGTTTTTAGCTGACTTATAATGCAAATTAAAAAGCAAATACCGAGTGTGGACAAGAATAGAACCTATGACCCGGATTTTGATCAGTCAAAGCAGTGCGAACGACAACTTTTTTTCACACCAACACTCCATCATTTTTAGGGTTCTTACTTTTGACAAGAAAATGAAAAGTATAAGAGATGGAAAATGCAATTGAAGAAAACAAGTGTGTGTGTTGTATGTTTGGGAATGGGATTTTAAGTAAATGAAAATACAAGCGGGAGTACAAAACAAGCAATAAATTATACATATAAAGGACATAAACAATGTAAAGACAACCCCGCCCTTGTGTGATTGGCACGTGGCCCCGAAATTTAGACGGCTTTAGCAATTTGGATGGGTCGTGTGCAAGTGCGTATACGTTGGGGACTGTTGGCGTACTTTTTCTGTAAGAGGGACTAAACGTGAAATCAGCAAGAACCATGAGGACCAAACGTGCAATTTATTCTAAAATGTATATATTTTATATAACAATACTTTTTTTTCTTTCCTCGTCTTCTTTCAATTCTACACGAAATCAAAATTTAAAACTAAATCTAAAATTCGAGTCCAATCTCACCTACAAACCAAACGGACCAATTACGATGTACACTTGGACTCGAACCTAATTAGCCTATACCCGACTGACCAATACTCGATTGATTTGAAAACCGAATACCCTAAACCTAAAACAACAACAACAACATATCTAATTCTGTCAGGACGGGTATGAAAAATATAAAACGTAAATAATAATACTACCCAGGATAAACAAGCCCTTATTTGTGTGTAGGGGTTTCAGTCGGGTCGGGTTGGTTGAGTTGGGCTCAATTCGAGTCGGGTCAAAATAGGGTCACGACTATAAATAACATCCCGAACCCGACTCTATTTGAACTCGAGTTAGTTGGGTTCGGATCAATTCGGGTCTGATCAACCCGAATCTGACTAACATAGTCATAAAGTTGCTTATTTGTTCTAGTTTATATAAATAATTTATAAAAAATATTAAAATTAAAAAAAAAACTTATTCGAGTCAAACGGGTCGACCCGAAGCCGAGTTAGCCAAAAGATTTCAACTCAATTATCCGACACTATTTAGTATTCAAATTAATCGGGTTGATCCAAATAACCCAAATTTAATTTGTGACCCGAGTAACCGGAGGTTAGTCGGGTTCGGGTTTTTTACACCGCGTCTGTGAACAAAACCAACCCATGAATCTCTCTCTCCACAAAACAAGCCCTTCTTAGGGTCCGTTTGGTTGCCCACTTTGGGCTAGGTTGTAATTGGATGTGACAGTTGCAATATGTTTGTTTGAAATCCAAAAGTGAAAAGTGAGGTCTCATGCCATAATTAAGACATTGTTTCAAAACTAGAGGGGTTAGGTAGGTTTTGCTTTTGGTGTGGGCCATATATCCTTTTTCTCTTGTCTTTTCTTGAGTTTATAATTTAAAAATAGTTTTTAACTTTTATTTTAATATAAAAAATATTTTATGTTACATCAAATAATTATTAATATATTTAATAATATATATTCTCTCTCTTTCGTCGAATCCAAATTCAAATTCAAATCCAAATCTTAATCCTAAACTCATCTGCAGACCCCTTATTCTTCTTCTTGCAAGTTATGTGTTTCTCAAGATAATTAATAAGATTCTTCACCGGGGTTAGCTTTTTCTTAAGGTCCATATTAGCAAAATTAAGCTGTTTGGATAATGTGAACTTATGAGCGTACATAGAAAGTGTTATTAAGCCATTTTTTGGTGGTTTATATGGGTGTTTGTTTAAGCCTTTTTTGGGGCTTATTTGCATATCTTTTCCGGCTTATTTCCGACTTATGGGTTAAGGAGGTGTTTATTTAAGCTTATAATGTTGGGCTTATGAGCTTATATTAGGGGGTTTTACAAGCTCAATTTTTGTTGCTTATTCTAGCTTATTAGGTTGTTAATCATAAGCTGTAAGCCACTTATAAACACAATATATAAACTTAGGGGTGTTTGTTTAAGCTTATTTTTTGGCTTATGAGTTTATGTGGCTTCGCCTTATGTTTGGTAAGCCCATTTTTTTGGCACCTTATGGCTTATATATAATAACATAATAAGCTCATAAGTTCATGCCGAGTGTTTGAATTAGCTTATGATTAATAAGTTGATAAGCAAAAGTATCTTGGATCTTGAAGATGAAGAGGATGAGGACCTCATGGATCTAGGGTTTTGTGTGTTTTTTTGGTCTGGAATTGAGGATAAAATTGGAAGTTTTAACGGAGCATGTTATATATGCCCAACCCTATTAAAAAAGCCACAATTTTGGCGCTTATCAAAAACTACTTATACAAGCTCATAAGCTCACGGCCCACCCATATAAGCCTAGCCAAACACTTAGATTAGCCTTATTTTGAGTCAAATAAGCTAATAAACTCATAAGCCCGTCATATAAGCTTACACAAACACCCTTTAGTCTAACACTTGTTATTTTCTATATTTAAATCATAATAAGCTCACAAGTAATTATTAGCCTAGTGGTAATGGATTAGGAGTCCCATTTAGAGGTCCCAAGTGCTTATTTGAAAACTCTTGTGCTTATCGTGACATAATAAGCTCATAGTTTTAAAAATATGCCAAAAAGTAAGCTTAAACAACCACCCTTAAGAGGAGGGTGTTTGTTTTTAGTCTTTTTAAAGGCCTTATTAGCTTACTAGCCAAAAGAAGCTTCTTGGATAAGCTAAAGCTTACGAGTTTAGACTTTATGTAGAGGGTTTAGGCTTTGTTTGGCGACAAGCTTTTTGGAGTGTTTAGCTTTTAGTTTATAGAATCTTATGCTTGTTTGGCAACGAGTGATTTATGGCCGACTAGGACTATTTTTGCAACACCGGTCTTTTACACTTAATAATTACACCTAGCTACAACCAGTGGCGGCCCAGGTCTAAACGCTACCAAATGCATTTTATTCAAGCTAAACAAGACTTGAAATACAAAACTTTTAGACAAGGTGCATTTTAGGGAAAAAAAACAAGTGTTTTTACTGGCATATTACACTATCGGGAAAAAATCCATGTGGTTCACGGGAACCACCCTAAGTCCGCCCCAGACACTTTTATGAAAGTCACATAAAACAAACAGTTACTCCTAACTAGCTTACTAAGTGACTGTTACTCTTGCTTACTAGAGCTAGTTTTGCCAATATAGCCTTAATAAGTCATTTTTTGTGGCTTATCATTATATTTTACCTTGATTGTCCTTTCTGATCATATTACAATCATAAGCTAATAAACTTAAGCTTATGATCTTACTTTAATAAGCTAATCCAAACACTCAACATGAGCTTATGAGAGTGTAAATTAGCTTATTATTACTCTTAAGTCATTAGCTGCTTATAAAACATAAGCTAAAGCCCACTAGATAAGCTTAGATAGATACCACTAAGAGGTTTTATGTTACCAATTCTTAACACAATAAATGTTATATGATATATAATTTAACGTATAATTTTAAACAAAAGGGTATATTGGTCATTTTTAGTATTTATGACATTTTATTCAGCACAAAAACAAAATACTATTCAGGGTATCCGATCTTATTCTAATCACTTTTTTCTCATTCAAACAGATACTATATCTAAGGCTCTTAACAGAAGAACGTGTGACCGTTTCAGGCAATTGACCACAAGAAGTGCTTACTTTCGCATAAAAATGGTTGCCGGAGGTTCATCTGCACTTCCTAGACCGTCAGAGGTAGATATCAGTGGAGAAGGCAGAGGTTCCAAAAGGCTCATCACAGATACGAGAGACAATGTACTCATATCGTCTGCAAACGCAGTCTTGTCCAACGACGATCTTTTAACCGAAATATTACTACTATTACCTGCATTCTCACTTTTACTCTATAAATCCGTATCCAAACAATGGTTATCTGTCATTACATGCCCTACCTTTACTCTACGACATAGCCAAACGTCTAACATCGATCCTCCTTCTGGTCTCTTTGTACGGGGACCAAACGAAAACCCAAACGCAAAAGCATAAACGTAAGCAAAAGCAAAAGAAATATGTTTGAATATGATATCATTTCGTTTGATATCAGAGTTCCTTCCAAAAAATCAACTGTCTTTACGTTTGGCTCCAAGGCACCTGCTAAGATTTTGCAGTCATGCAATGGTTTGCTTCTTTGTTATATCACACCTGATAAGTTTTTCGTTTACAATCCTTGTGTTAATCTGTTTAAGATGCTTCCGCAACCCCATATGTCTAAATTGAAATCATCTAGTTTTATTGGTGGTATTAGATTGGTTTTTGATCCTACAGAATCACCTCACTACAAAGTCGTACATGCTAGACTTGTAATTGACGATAATGATGTTGGTTCTTACATTCTAAAAGAGACTTACTCTTCGGAAACAGGCAATTGGAGTGTTTGTGCTAATAGAATTCACTCCTACCAAAGTTTTAAAGGTTTTGAAGATGGAATATATTGGAATGGTGTCGTTCATTGGCTCGGTTATGTGTATGGACCTTTGTTGCATTCCAGGCTTGATATTCTTGTAGACCATCCGGTTTTAACAACCATAAAACTCCCTTTAATGGTGAATGGAAATTTGTGCTGTAGTCGCAAACTGTTTGTATCCCGTGGCTGTTTACTTCTTGCTAGTAAGAGTGATCCTTGTTCCAGTCAGTTGCGTGTTTTTGAGATGAGGAATGTGTATTCTGGATGGTCGGTGAAGTACCTTGTTAATCTTGATGACCTTATGCTGCCACATCCCTTTACTTGGGGGATTCATTTAAGTGTCTGGTGTATCGTTTTGGGAGAAAGAGAAGAGGATTCTTTTTGGGAGAAAGAGAAGAGGTGGCAATCTTGACCCAAATATAAAAGAATGGGTTTAATTGGGTCATTTTTTTAAATATTTGGGTCATTTGGGTCTTTAAGTTAAATGAAGTTTGGGTCCAATGGGCTTTTAAACATACTTTTAAATTAAATGAATGGGTCCAATGGGTCATAGGAATGGGTCGAATGGGTCGACCTAGTTAAACTTTAACCTAATTAGTTATAACTTCTTAAAAAGTGATATACTCTAATCATAACTTTTTTTTACGTTTATACGGTTTTTGGACGTTTTCATCTGTTTTTTACGTTTTCGTCAAATTTCTTACGTTTTCGTCCGTTTTTTTACGTTTTCGTCAGATTTCTTACGTTTTCGTCTGTTTTTTTACGTTTTCGTCCGATTTCTTACGATTTCGTCCGTTTTTTTACGTTTTCGTCATATTTCTTACGTTTTCGCCCCTTTTTTTACGTTTTCGTCCGATTACTTACGTTTTCGTCTGTTTGTTTACGTTTTCGTCCGATTTCTTACGTTTTCGTCTGTTTTTTTACGTTTTCGTCCGATTTCTTACGTTTTCGTCTGTTTTTTACGTTTTCGTCTGTTTTTTTACGTTTTCGTCTGATTTCTTACGTTTTCGCCCGATTTCTTACTTTTTCGCCCGTTTTTTTACGTTTTTGTCAGATTTCTTACGTTTTCGTCTGTTTTTTTTACGTTTTCGTCCGATTTATTACGTTTTCGTCTCTTTTTTTCGTTTTCGTCCGATTTCTTACGTTTTCGTCTGATTTCTTACGTTTTCGTCCGATTTCTTACGTTTTCGTCCGATTTCTTACGTTTTCGCCCATTTTTACGTTTTTGTCAGATTTCTTACGTTTTTGTCAGATTTCTTACGTTTTCGTCCGTTTTTTACGTTTTCGTCCGTTTTTTACGTTTTCGTCCGATTTATTACGTTTTCGTCTCTTTTTTCGTTTTCGTCCGATTTCATACGTTTTCGTCCGATTTGTTACGTTTTCATCCGATTTCTTACGTTTTCGCCTGTTTTTTTACGTTTTTGTCAGATTTCATACGCTTTCGTTTGTTTTTTTACGTTTTCGTCCGATTTCTCATGTTTTCGTTCGATTTTTTACTTTTTCGTCCGATTTCTTAAGTTTTCGTTCGATTTATTATGTTTTTTACGTTTTCGTCCATTTTCTTACGTTTTATACGTCTTTATTCGTTTTCAGAAAAAGGCAAAAACGAAAAAAAACAGACGAAAATGGATAGAAACGTAAGAAAACCGACGAGAACGTACGAAAACGAACGAAAACAGACGTAAATGTAAAAAATCGGACGAAAACGTAAGAAAACAAACGAAAACGTAAGAAATCGGACGAAAACGTAAAAAATTGACGAAAACGTAAGAAAACGGACGAAAACGTAACAAAACAGAGGAAAACGTAAGAAAACGGTCGAAAACGTAAAAAACGTATGCAAACGTAAAAAAACTGACGAAAACGTAAGAAATCGGACAAAAGCGTAAAAAAATGTACGGACAAAACGTAAAAAAACGTATGCAAACGTAAAAAAACTGACGAAAACGTAAAAACGGACAAAAACATAAAAAAACGGATGAAAACGTAAAAAACGGACGAAAACGTAAAAAACGGACGAAAACGTAAGAAATAACGTAAAGAATCGGACGAAAACGTAACAAAACGGACGAAAATGTAAGAAAATGGTCGAAAACGTATGCAAACGTAAAAAAAACTGACGAAAACGTAAGAAATCGAACGAAAACGTAAGAAATCGGACGAAAACGTAAAAAATGGACGAAAACCTAAGAAAACGGACGAAAACGTAACAAAACGGAAGAAAACGGTCAAAAACGTAAAAAACCATATGCAAACGTAAAAACTGCGGAAAGAGTAGAAATCGGACAAAAACGTAAGACATCGGACAAAAACGTCAAAAAAAAAAACGGACGAAAACGTTAGAATCACGAAAACGTAAAAAACCAGACGTTACACCGTAAGAAACGAACGGAAAACGGTCAAAAAAACATAAAAACAAAGTATGCAAACGTAAAAAAATGACGAAACGGAAGAAATCGGAACGAAAAGCGTAAGAATATCGGACCAAAAACATAAAAAAACGGGACGAAGGCGTTAAAAATGACGAATACGTAAAAATGACGAAAACGTAAAAAAATACGGACGAAAACGCTAAAAACGGTCGAAAACGTAAAAACCGTATGAAAACGTAAAAAACGGACGAAAACGTAAAAAATCGGTCAAAAACGTAAAAAACGTAAAAAAACTGACGAAAACGTAAAAAAAGGTAAAAAACGGACGAAGATGTAAGAAATCGGACGAAAACGTAAGAAATTTGACGAAAACGTAAGAAATTTGACGAAAACGTAAAAAAAGGGCCGAAAACGTAAAAAGACGAACGAAAACGTAAAAAAACGGACGACAACGTAAAAAAGCCGACGAAAACGTATAAAGCGTTCAAAAATGTATGAAAACACCATAATTTAGTAGGTCGACCCAACCCAAACCGTTTGACCCATGACCCGTTAGACCCATTTTTAAAACATGACCTGTTTGACCCATTGACCCATTGGACCCATAACCCATTTGACCCATGACCCAAACCAACCCAACCCAACCCATTTGCCACCTCTAGGTGTTACAATACAAGATCGTGCTGAACACTGTCCACACGCTCTTTGATTTCGGCTCCACTCCTCGCGAAAGCTTTTCGTTTATTGAATCTTTTGCTGGCGCGTGATCTCTTTCAGGTATGGTCTTATAATGATATGTTTTAATGTCACTGCAAAAGATTATATGCTCAATTCCTCTGCCGCGACTCACGATAGGTTCTAGGGACAGTGATTATTATCTCATATTGATTCTTTTAGACTAATATATTCTTCATCATCCTTGTCGGTTCGAATAATTATATCCCCTTTCTCAACTGGTAATGTATCCCTTTCTAACTGTAGAACCCTAATAGGGTGTTTGGTTTTTCGGAAACTTTTGTAATTTAATTGCAGATATGCAATTTTATAACGTGCTTGGTTTTTGGATTTTTTAAATCCTTGCCTTTACTCAGGGATGCTTTAAATATCTGTAACGTGTTTGTGAATCAGAATTTGTAAAAGTGTAAAACCGGACAAAAATACCCTACACATTTGAAGAAAGCTTTTTATCATTTCTTTGGTTCACGTGTAGTATATACCATTGTTCCAAACATGTGTTGTTTGCTGTATTTTTCAAGGAATTTGGGTCTGTTCAAATTTACAAGTTTCTGATGCAAGTTTTAATTCGTTGGTATTGCAACACCTTATGCAGCTAACAAGTTTATCTGATAACACCTACATATCAATTAAAAAAAACATGCCAAAACTTGTTAGTAGACTTGAGAATCATACGGGGCTTGTAAATCTGTTATATGTGTTTACTCGTTATGAACTATGTACTACTCTAACTGATTAGTCTGCATATTCAGGTTCTAAACATGAAGGTGCATGCAGTAGAGGAACGTGACTTGGCATCTACGGAATTTCTTGTCCATGATTTTTATGTGATTATTATTTGATGAGAAAAAAACGTTTATTAGAAGTTGTAACTAAGACTCATAACAGTGATTATATTTCAGCTATGGCTCTCTTATCTTAAACAGGTTATTTTTCGTCTTGGTTTGTTTATATTCGACTTATGATAGCGATATTTGGGTTCTTGTTGACAAAAGTATTATTCATCCAATCATCCTTATGCTCAGAGGCTTATTCACAACAGGCACAAAGCATATATTGCAGATACAAAAATATAATATATTACAAGTTTCTCGTGTTTGATGTTTGAGTTCAATCACCGCAACACTACAACACAAACGAAGCCAAACCATAGTACAAAAAGTGCATCATTTGCTTTATCAACTCTTATTCTTGTGCATCGCAAATTATTGGCCGATAACATCAGCTAATGACTTGTTGATGATCTGAACAAGCTCTTTCCTGCAGTCACACATGATTAAAGCCAACAAAACAGACAGTTTAGGTAACGGGTCAAAACAGGAAATTTTGTACGGGTCAAATCTATAGGCTTATATTGATGCAAAATTTATTCTTTCACCCGCATAACAAACTATAAATATTGTAGTAGTAGAAATTATCTGGATTTTGATAATAATCCAACAGAAGATAGAATGCTTTACCTGTCGGGTTTGAATAAGAGATAGCGATATACGAACCACTGGAAGTCAAGTAAACAATGTTAATGTTTTACTACTGATAGAAAATTACGAGAGTGAACTCTATAGTCGATATCAACATTACTTACTGCTGAAAACCAAATGCCAATGAGCTCAAATAAGCCTGAGACAACAGGAATTTTGTCGATAGCCTAGTCACATGAAAGATTGTAACTCAGAATACTTATAATGCAGAGCTGCTATGCATTATGAATATATATAATAAATTCGTATAAGGTCTAAAATTTAGAAAAGATACAAAGAGTAAGAGTATACCGTGACTAAATTAAGGGAAGCCCACAAAGCGACAACTGATGCAAATCCCAATCCAAAAAGAGCAATTCGATCTTCAGGTTTATCCCACTGCGAAATGGAACATATATACAAGATTTTACTGCCATGTACTTATAAATGGGTCAATATGGGTTGTAGTTTATCTATAAATGGGTCAAACAGTTAAAACGGGTTGAATGTTGCCAACAATGTAAATTTTATGCATAAAATTACAATTATTTTAGAAAATTAGATTATTGCTTAAATACTTTTTCAGTTTTTCCCGTTTGACCCATACAGAAAAGTACCATGTGTTTACCAAATACTCAACCCGTCTAACCCGCCCGTTTTTCCAAGATACACACTCATGGAAGACTTACGACATTTTGGACAGACTCAACGATGTTCAAAGAAGTAGAAGACTCAGAGCTCCCACTAGCCTTTGCAATAACTGCAACACGACCTTGTTGTCCTGCACTCAAGCGATGGTGTAAGTTAATCAGGTTATTTCCTACCTTTGACTTTATAAGATTATAAAGATAAGTGCAACAGTGCCTAATATACCCTAACTTCAATCCGACTGTCACTTGAATGTCAAGGAAGTGCTTATTATAACTGCTTATCCCTTTTTGAAATGATCATACAAGCAGTTTGAAATTTAGCAATCTAAAAAATGATTATCCAAAGCTACTTATTTCACACTCGGATAATCACTAAGCAATCCCTAACACCCTTAAATTGCTTATCTGAGTTATCTCATACAAATGTTTTTAATAAGCAATCCTAAACACCCTATGAAACGCCCTCAAAGCGAAAAGCAATGGACTATCCTTTCGGGTTTTTTACTAAAACCATGGTGGAAAGGAAACTAGTAGACTACTACTTCAAGCTTAGCATATAAGGGACTCAAGTGTCTTATCAGTTGATATTCATTAGTTCTCAAAAGGTGATGTTACGATCGCACATTGGCCAAGTACGAGAGATTGGTTGGTGGTTGATAAAGTCTAGGTGTCCCGTCCTCTTAAAAGCTAGCTTTTTAAGTGAGTTCTACTACACTACACTTGGACTTATGAACCGATACAAGCCTGGTACGAGATAGGTATAACTTGAAACAAAGAATGATATAAGACAATAATAAGCTAAAATTACTAAATGTTACCTTTGATAGTAGTGGAAACAAAGTGTTTATGCAAAGGTGCACAAAAGGGTGTGTTTTGAATAGTGGCAAAAAGTGGTGCAAAAGGCAAAGTTGACATTAAACTAGACATTTTAGTAATATCAAAACTTCTTAAAGATTGAAATTATTAGAAAGTAGTTGCTATATGTTGAAGATGATTGATTGGTATGAATGAAATCCAAAGACTATCCACAACCACAAAATCTGTCTGCAGAAATGAAGTAATATGTTACTTTATATTAATAGATATTATAAGAATTATAAAACCAAAATGGGGATGTAGCTCAAATGGTAGAGCGCTCGCTTTGCATGCGAGAGGCACGGGGTTCGATCCCCCGCATCTCCACTCTCTTTTGTTTTTTTTTTTTTTACTTTTTATTAAAGTTTGTAATTAATAAGTTAGGGTAATATGATAAACTTACTCTGAACTCCTTATTTATTTTTAGAAGTGGACAGAGAAAGCGGTTAATGGCCGTGATGAAAACATAGAAGACGAAAAGGGAAATTTTTAACACGCCTTGTGCTCTTAGGAGCTAAAGTGGCATGTCGTTACATTGTTAAGATGAAATAATGTATTTACTGAGTTTCAAAAGAATCCATGACATTACATAGCCAAGAGAAAGATGTCAAATGGTAATACGATGCAAAACTGAACAAAGATATCGAAATCCCACTTCAACCCCGAACCAACATTCAACTTCCCAAACTTTAACTTAGACCAACTGTTTTTTGAACGGAAAACGCACACCTAAACTACGCCCTATTCAAAACGTATTTAAACCACACCTTAACTGCATCCTGGATAACGCTAGCTAGGCTAAAGATCCATTCTATAACGTGTTCAAATAAAAACCCTTGAAATTGACCCGAATGGAACATGATGATTGATGAGATACTTGGTAAAACTTTATACAATTATGATTAACAAACTTCAACTTGGCCAACCCTTGAAATCGAACCAACGTTCAATAACACGACTTATATCAGCTTGAACACTTTGAACTTATAACAAACTTTAAACCAATACTGAAACTTGATCCTGACTTCAATATAATCACCGAACTATGAACCAATAGGCCGGTGTAAAATTTAAACAGGTTGATAAGCATAACATTAACATTTTACAGAAAAGGTAATTCTGTCATATAACGGGGTGTTTGTTTCGCCTTATATAGCCGGCTTATGGCTTATTTGGTTTTGGGCTTAAGTCTCAAAAGCTCACTTTTTGTGGCTTATTTTGAAACTTTTCGGCTTATATAAGTTCATTATGACATATAATAAACTTATATAAGTTCATTAGGACAGTAATAAACTTATATAAGCCGAAAAGTTTCAAAATAAGCCACAAAAAGTGAGCTTATGAAACATAAGCCCAAAACAAAATAAGCCATAAACCGGCTATATAAGCCGAAACAAACACCCCCTAAAAGCATAACCTTTTATCCTAAGACTCTTAACAAAACTAAGCTTAACACACCACATATTGTGAAGGTTAATATTAAACACTGAAAAGATTCAAAGATTACATTTATTTAGAGAAAACAAACAAAAGTACTGCAGGTTCAGGTGGACATTTTATTAGCAAAAGTATCAACATTTTTTTATAAGCACGTCATCATCTGATATTTCAGATTTTAGATGATATTTTTTTCCGCACTATTTCAAGAGTGATGCTTGATAAAGCTCACACAAATGTTTAGGGGTCCGACAAGTGCGCGACCAGTGGTTTTTCGAGCCACATTTATAACAAGCATTATCATTTTCATTTGAAGCATGTGGACCTCGTCCACGCTTGTTATTATTACATGAACTTGCATCCGCTTTAGGTAATGGCTCACGTTCACGTTTAAGATCAAATGATCTAGCATTCACTTCAGGGAATGCAACGTAGCCAGCGGGTATTGATTGATGACTTTTCATCACAAGTTCATTATTATGCTCAGCAATGAGAAGACAAGGTATTAATTCATAATACGTTTTGAAACCACGTTCTCGATATTGCTGCTTCAAGAGCATATTTAGTGGATGTAATGTGGACAATGTTTTTTCCAACATTTCATTATGATCAATATCTTTTCCACATATATTCATCTCAGCTTTGATCCTAAACATTGCGGAGTTATACTCGCTTACAGTTTCAAAGTCTTGGAAACTCAAAAGAATCCAATCATTGCGAGCTTTAGGAAGCATCACTTGCTTCAAACATTCATATCTGTTTTCCAAACATGTCATTAATTCTAATGGTTCTGTCACCGTTATGTATTGGAATCTAAGGTCCTCGTGAAGGTGACGCCATATAAACACCATTGCTTTGGCGCGGTCTTGGAGGGAGGTAGAGTTTCCTTCTTTGAGTGTTTCTTTAAGACCTTCTGCAGCGAGATAGCGTTTCACATTTGAAGCCCACATGAAGTAGTTTTCTCCGGACGCATCAAGGGCAGGAAATTCAAGTTCGACGAGATTTGCCATGGTAATAACTTCAATGAAACCAAGTTAGTAAATAACAATACTTGCAACAAAAATATATTCAAAAAATTGTGAGTCTTTGGCTAATATTGTAGTTACAAGGCAAAGAGAAAAAACCGGAAAAAAATTCCGTAACACTTAAACCATCATTAAACATTAAAACAGAAAGATGTGTAAGTTACCGAATCTACACTAATGGAGATAAAAATACAAGACTTTACAAAAGAGAAGTTATACTCGATGATTTAAAACCGGGTCTTTAGTCGACCCGGTTTTCTACTCCAAAAAATAACTTTGATTTCCACCAATACAAAATGAAGTATTCAGATAAATCATGACTAAACCATATACTGAAGGGTTAATTACTTGAAAATGTATGATACTTGCCACTTTTTATTATTGTGTGTACTAAATTTTTTTTCTTCCATGAATCCCTATACTAAATCATGACTAAACAGTAATTACATAACTCTTGTTATTTGGAAAATAACGAAAACCCGCCCGGGTCTCATGAACCGGGTTGACACAGTATCATGAACACCGGGTTGACTCGTGACTGATGAAAAACCGGGTTGATCCGGTGCATATAAACCGGATTGACCCGAGTCTCGTGAACCAGGTTGACCCGTAACTGATGAAAACCGGGTCGAGCCGTGAATGATGAAAACCGGGTTGACCCGTGAATGATGAAAACCGGGTTGACCCGGGTCTGATGAACCGGGTCGCCTTAAACTTTTATTTGTGAGGTGAATCATCCTCTTATATGATTTTTATCATGACATAATAAATTTATATAAGCCGAAAAGTTTCAAAATAAGCCGCAAAAAGTGAAGTTATGAAACATAACCCCAAAACTAAATAACCCATAAGCCGGCTATATAAGCCGAAACAAACACCTAGAAGACCATTATATCATTAACACTAGAATCAAATATTGAAATTATTTATAAAAAAAAACACCAAAAACTAGATCATATTATATAAGTTATGCATGCACATGCATATAAAACAATGAATATAATAGATCAAATAAATGGTATTTACTATTTACCTTGAAGATCAAAGACCGGAAAACAATGAGAGTAAGGAAAGAAGAGTAAATTACACCGTTAGTCCTTGTTGTTTAGCCTGATTTTATGTTTAGTCCTCACTATAGAGAAATTGCCACAAACATTCTCAACGTTTGGTTTCTTGCACGATGTTGGTCCAGAAGATTAACGCTCGTTAAATAATTTTGTTATCTTCTACGCGTGAGTTGCATACAAGGGTAATTTTGTCATTTCGTTTTTGCCTTCTTTCGTCTTCATCTTGTATCACTTTTTTTCTCGATTTTTAACTTTTTCTTTTATATAAATACAAAATGATCGTATATTTTTTAATCAAAGACATTTTTAACAACAAACAGATACTATAATTCATCATGGTAGTTTTTTAAATTAATCAAGTTCATAAAAACCCATACGAAGTAGTATGAACAAAAGACTATCTTATAAGTGAATCTTAAGCTTCCATATTATATTTTACCAAAAGCCCATTGAAACACATAATTATATAACTTTACACACGCGTAAAATCGTCAAAAACAATTCACAACTAAAATCACTATCTAAAAAAGGACAAAAAAACGAAAAGACTAATTTACCCTGATGTTCCTAGCACATGGATGGAGATCACGAGCTCAAATAACGGTTGTTAAGATTTGGACCAACATCGTGCTACAAAAACAAACGTTGAGGAGGTTTGTAGTAGGTGGAAATGAGCTGAGCCGTATGATATATAAAGTTCGATCTCGACTCGTTTATGATGCGCTAATAAAAAATAAAGTTTGGCTTCTTGAGCTTACTTGTTCTAGCTAGTTTATCTAGAGCTTGTTTTTCTTTTTTTTTAGCTCCTTTAATAAAGCTCGTTTGGGCTCGCAAGCCTAGTTGAGCTTTTGTATATGAAGCTCGGGCACGGGCTCGATTATTAAATGAGCTCCAATTTAGGCTCGAGCTCGTTTAGGCTCAACTTGCTATATCTTTTTACCGATCTAATCCCAAGCTTTTCACGAGCGGATTGGCTCGGTTCCGCTCCTAAGTAATTTCTCGATTTTTAAATACTTATTATTATATATGGATATATATCAATAATCGTAAGACAAACTCGGGGATGTAGCTCAAATGGTAGAGCGCTCGCTTTGCATGCGAGAGGCACGGGGTTCGATCCCCCGCATCTCCACTATCTTTTTTCTTTTTACCATTTTTTCTGACACAAATGTTATTCTACTCAAATATTTGAACAAACAAAGGTTCATACAAGTGCTAGTTTTATTATCTCAGTGAAAGTAGAAGTGTTGTTCATCATACTTGAGACACGGAGAGTATGCACGTACATCGGTTGGATTTTAACATTAAGTGCATACTCTTTTTTGGTTTTTTTTTAAAAATACGAACCTTTGACAAAATCCTACGTCTGCCACTAAAATTGAGTTTAAGTTGTTTTCGAGTTAATGTTTTAAATTCGAGTTTACGGTCATTTGAGCAATAAGAAATTCATATGACAGGTGAATGTGTATTTGGAGCAGTACAGAAGTGTATAAGATAATGTTGATTATCTTCAAAGGTGTTAGTCGGCATTTAGGGATGAAAGGTGCTAGTCGTCGTTTTGCTTATTGATCTGCAAGTTGTGTTTATTCCGCACTAGCTTCCTGAACAATTTAGTTTAGTACACGATAAGAAAAGGTCACGCGTAAAATCTCTTTAAGGGTTGTGGGAACGAGACTCGAAAATTGCAAGAATTCTTTAGGATAACCATATATCTTTACTAGAGTGAGAGTTAACATAGTATGTGTACAAGATTAGCACTTATTTTCAAGTGCTTTTGTACTTCCTATATTTACACATGCCAAAATTACAGACTCTTTGCAGGTCTGAATATTTACACTTCTATAAGCTAATTTGCATTTCGTTTACTGGCGTCCTGATGGACTTCTCGACCCTAAAGTCTCGAGCTTCTCAAGATAAGAAAGTTTCTTGCTATTTGTAGCCGATGGTTGTTTTGCCAATAGTCCGGGTTCATTTCCATTTGATACTTCTTCTTTTGACTCTTTTTCTTGCTCTAAAGTCCAACCCATAAAATCGGATAATGTCATTGAGGTTGGGGCGTCAGAATAATTGAGTTTTTCTAACTCTTCTTTTGCATTAGGGAATCTCCCTGATGAAATTGATGATGTAGCTTTAAGAGAGTTTCGTTTTAGATCTCCTGATGGATTGCGTGCTAGATTATCTGCGTGCATTACATCTTCAATTCGTGACATAACCTTGTGTGCTAAGCTTTCTAATATTCTTGAATAGCTCTCGAGAATCGCATGTCCTATATCCTGTAAATGTAAGCATGTAAATACACTTTTGGTCATTTTCAACCTGTTTGACCCGTTCAACCCATTTGTCATAAAGTTTGAAAGGAATGATATGCAAATAAGGGTGTGATAGTATCTTACTCGATTATTTTCGATTTTGCTGACATCTAGTGCAGATTGAGGAGTGCCAGGGTACCGATGTTTCAGAATAAGTAATATCGTTTCTGCTCTATCTTCAAATTGTTCTCTTTTTTCCAAGCTCACACCCGAACCCCATCCAGATTTACCATCTTTATTCGTCATTTTCCTCCTCCATATCACAACGGATGCCTCAATTCTATTCTTGAGATCAAGGATTTTATGCTCCGAAGACAAGTCCATAGCTGAAAGGAAACTGTCTGGATCAAAGTGATCAACCGTAATATTTTTGTAGATGGAGTCTCCTAAGCTGGCCCGCCCATTCTGTCACAAAATGTATACAGATAATTTGTTTAATGTTTCTGATAGGGAAAATTGCATAAAAGAACAATACACTTAGGTCAAACTATATTATTCGGTCATACTTACCTTTGGGAGGGCTTCAATGTAGCTTTCCGGGATTTCCATCTCGGTAAGAACGTGAGAATTCATAGCCATGGCTGCTTTGAGTACTTGGTTCACCGAGTCTTTCTGAAACTGCAACCATTTCCTTGTAAGATCAGATAAACCGTCTGGTGGAACCTTTGCCGTAGGTAACCACCACTTTTCTTCCTCCCTTTTTTTCTTTGATTTTGTTCCAACGTCATCTTTAGACGCATAGGTAAATTCATTTTGATCCTTAAAATTTTCTAAACATTCCTATGTTCACACAAGGAAACATAAAAGATGTCACTTTTCACTTATAACAGTTATCATATTACGCACAGTTGTATCAGATTGTCGGTTCTTACCATGAGCATACCATCGAGCTTCTTTAAGGAAGGAATATTCGAACTCACATCGCTTCGTCTTCTTGTAACCATTATCTGTACACATCATATGATTTAGCAGCTTCAAAAGATTCAGTGACAAAGTGTAAAAGAGATTTGTACCTCCATCGTCACGCCATTAGTATTTTGCTTGGATGGCACAAATTCAACAATGTGATCTGTGACAGATAACAACCAATCGATTTCTTTCCGCCACCTTGCTTTACTATCAGGTGCCATGGGTTCTAAACGCGATATTTCTCCAAATACAGAAGCTGTAAAACAAAGTTTTAAATCTGTTCAGTTGGATGAATGATGTTAAACATGATTATTTCTTTGATATCGGACCACCCATGTCGTGTACCTAGGCCAAGTCGTAATAAGAAACTTTTTGGCTTTTCTGCAGCTAATGAAATGCTATGCTTTTGTATTGGTTTTTTCTAGGAAAATAAGCTCAGTGAAAAAGATGTTTTGAGTACATGTAACAGCTTAAACTTTCT
Source organism: Tanacetum coccineum (assembly GCA_026074375.1). Taxonomy (NCBI): domain Eukaryota; kingdom Viridiplantae; phylum Streptophyta; class Magnoliopsida; order Asterales; family Asteraceae; genus Tanacetum; species Tanacetum coccineum. Next base: position 104,932 of record BQNB010001277.1, read on the forward strand.
ATTTAATAAAAAATAAGCCCCTAAACAATAAGCTGCTTGCAGTGGCGTTTATGACAAGCTGTACCTTTTGATAGATTAATTTGCCTAAATACCGTCTACAAGAACTAAACGTATTTTCCATGTGAGGTTATTTTGTGTCACTTACGCTTTCAAGCTAAAGCTCCACCTACTTCAATTTTCTATGGTTATTATCGTATCTAATTCACAGCTGGTAATCATGTGGAAGATTATTTCAGCATGCAGGTGTGTAGTATAATCTCCGAGGTTTGCTCTTAAATCGTTTATTATGTGGAGTTCTCATGGCTAGTGAGGGTACTACTGGACTTGGGTTGCTGTAATGGAAGCAAGTTTGGAAGCTATTGCGATGTAGCTTTTGGAAGACTATTTTGGAAGTAATGGAAGTTCGATGGGTGCGGTTAAATTTCCCATTGAGGCAAGTTAAATTAGGAAGACTATGCTTGTAACGTTGCATTTTCTTTGGTATTTTCCTAGTTTATGTTTCTATGAAGACGTTTGTTCTTCATTGGGTAGTTCATAAGAGTGGCATGTCATTGTTATGTAGGTTTTTTGGTTAGTTGCACTTGATGTGCATGCTTGTTGCCCATGTAACGGGCTATGATATAGGACTTCACCTATATCCATTGTACTTAAACGCTATATTTTACCGGGGCAACCCTTTACCCAAAAAAAATAAAAGTTGCAGCAGACAACACTAAAATACGGAGTAATGTATTACGTTTTGTTATAGCTGGTTCTTGGTTTCTCTTTATCTCAAAGCGCGTGATCACCTTTAAAACACAATCCCAAACAGCCCGAAATAGGCAAGACAGTTTGCATTGTGAATTGTAATTCAAATAAAAGCCTAAAAGGCCCTCTTTTCTAACATGTTCCGCATCCCAAATGAAAACGAAAACCAAATATAGAAAAAACAAACGAAACCGTGCTAACCTGCTAGATTCGTGATGGCATTTGACAATGCCAAAGCGGACGAAACACCTTTGCCTCCACCCGACATATCTTCCCCTAACAACAACTTGGCAAACCTCTCCTTCATCATTTCCATATCTGCAAAATCTGACAACATTAAAAACCAAACAAAAAACCAATGCACACAAACCTTAAACACATGCATTATAATATCATCACCTGCATATATTGCTTCTAGTTCAGGATCCATATCCGACATCGAATCCAAGTTATCTTCCTCCATATTTACGACGAAAATAAGGCTCAAACTATTCTCAAAATCTATCCAAAATGTTCGCACAAACAAGATTCATGAAACAACAGCAACAAATGATGTTTTGTTTAATGAAACATTGAAAAAAAGGTTGTTAGAAAGAAGGATGGAGGGAACGTGGGGTGCATGTTATTAGAATAAGAATTAAGAAATGAACAACAAATATTGAAAAATGGAAACTAAATTCCAAAATGGAAATTATTCTCTTATGCAAGACAAACAATTTTCAATGGAGATTATTTTATTTCTTTCTTTTGTAAGAATGGTGAAACTGTGTGTTTATTTCATTATCATTTGATAAAATATATAGGGATTACAATATAAGAATGAATGACAACTGAATAACTAATGCATGATTGATAATTGTCAATTAGACAATTAATGTTTGATTGATAATTGTCAATTGGACAATTAATGCTTGATAGATAATTGTCAATTTGTCCGGTTAACATCTTTGTATAAGAGACCAATGCATTATATTCTGCATTTTTTTCAATTTTTTAGCATGATATATTAGATTAAGTTGTATTATATAGTTTGTTGTATTATATTATTGATATATATTTATAGGGTAAAATAGAATATATTAGAAACTTTAAAATCGTAATCGACCCAACCCACATTCGGATTTGGGCCGTTATATCCTCTAATACCCCTCCACAATTCGAGCGGCGAAATCGTGAAAGCTCGAATTGGATGAGAAAACTAAATAAACAATAAACAATAAAAGTTTTGTTGATGAAGACCTTCAACAGCAAGCGGAGACAAATTTTTATCTGCAGCGGCAAAAACAAAACAAAGCGGTAGCAAAGCAATAGCAGTAAAGCAAATAATTAATTTTGATGATGACATCCGACAGCAAGCGGAGACTAATAAAAGAAACAAAAATAAAGGCAAAACATAGACATTTTTTGTTTTGAAGAATGGATAAATAGTGACGGATAGAGTTTGACGAGGTGGCATAAAAGAAGTGGCTCAACTCAGCCACTTAGGTCTGAGGATCAGACCCGCTCCGATACCATGTTGAATAATGAAAACCCGTGAGAAATATTATATTATTGATATGTATTTATAAGGCAACATACAACATAATAAAAACGCTAAAACCTTAATCGACCCAACCCATTTGGGCTTCCATTGTATCCTCTAATATAGTTTTCTTGTTTGAAAATTTCATTTTTTATGAAAACACTTATATATGTTTAACGCGTAGTGCTAAATGAACTTATTCGACTCTCTCCGTCTCAAAACAAATGTCATTTTTTAAATGTACAAATTTTTAAAAAATCTCAATAACTACATTTACTAACAATCTAATATCACTACATCAATTTCAATAGCGACGGATCTTTTTATGGACGACATTAAAAGTCCATGAGACCGACCCTTTAAACACAAGTTTTGTCTTTGATCGTTGGACCCACATGTTTTGCAATGACACAAGTCGTCGCCGAAAGTGTATATTCGTTAAAGCATATTTATTTTTAGTTTATATAAGTATTTTAATAGAAGTAGAAATAATCTAGCTAGCCAAAAAGATTTCAATCCCACCAAAACATTTAGTGACGACACATATCATGTGTCGATAACCAATGTAACCAAATTTAAGTCTAAAGCTCTTTTGAAGCGGCAAAATTGCACATTCACACATGTAGTTCTTTTCCTTCATGCACATGATCTTGCACTTTTACAAATGAGTTATTAGAAGTTACCTGAAAACTCATGAAGATATGTCTCATTGATTTTTAGTAATCCTGATTACTTCATATATCAAAAACAGAATCGTTAAAATTTAGAATGACATTGATCCATATCCAATTTTAACAACGGTATCAGAAACAAAGGGATTGTAAATTAACAAATCATTTGTTTAATGATCATGTGAAACCATACTCGAATTTTTCGGGAGCATTGGCGTGTTGCTAGACGCTTACCAATGTTATTATATTATTTGGTACATGTCCAAGTGGGAGCTGTTGGAATATGACCATGTACAAATAATATATGTCCGGAAATTATATTCGAGCCTAAGGGGACGCACACGTTAATACGTAAACAATGTTTAAATAGTGTTTTAGTAAACGACCGTTAAAAGTATTTAACGATAAACATTAGTGTTTAATAGTTAAAGGACTAATGTGCAAAACGCCAAAAAGGAAAGTTTGGTTTTTCCCTCTCTTCTCCTTGGGTTGGCCGAACCTACAACCCAAAGGGGTTTGGGCTTGCTTGCTTGTTCTCCAAGTTGTGTAGGCTATATAAGGAGGACTTGAGGTTCATTGTTAGGTGTATGCTTGAAAGTCAAAACCCTAAAAACCCCCTCTTGTTCCCTCCCTTAGTCGATCGGCCAAACAACCCTTTTAGGGTTTTCGGTTTTGCCCCTCCTCCTCTAAACCGATCGAACATACACCCTTTAGGGTTTTGTGTCGATCGTTTACCATCACCACCACCGTGGTGTTCGTGTTCGTGTGTTGATTGATTCAAGAACGAAGAGGTGATCGTTTGCTAAATCACTACTAGTACTAGCATACTTCGTTGTTTGCTAAGAACGTATTATGTGTGTCGACTTAGAGAGATCTTGCTTTAGATCTTGGAGGGTTTTGCGTGTGACGTTATACACACGCGTATATAGAAGACGGTGTTAACGGTTACCTTAAGCGGTGTATCGTTTCGTGCTAAAAGGTATACATCTTCTATCCTTGTTAATTAATGTGTTCTACATGTGATCTTTAATTCCGCTGCGTACTCGTGTTAATTAATTGGTTAATTAGATCGTAAAACCCAACAATTAATTGTTTCAGCTTTTTATGTTTACCATTCTTTTATTTATAGAATAAGTTTCAAAAGACTATATATGTATGTAAATAATATTTTGCGCTTGATGTAGCTTTTTTGTTTGGCATTTTGTTGTTAGTGTGGCAGTTTTGTTCACGGTGTTATCAAAATTGTTTTCCGGTTAGAGCGACTGCAACATGGGTACAATTTTTTTAAATGTTGACACTTTGCGAATAATTTTAGGTGATACGGTTTTGCACATACCAATTGTTAACAGATGGTTTTCTTTTGTATTTAGGCTATCTTAGAAATCTTAACTGAATATATTAGTGTTGGCGTGAGGAGCGTGGAATAATTCCATATCAAGGTTATGTATGATGGTTGAAGTAGGCTGGCTATGAACATAAAGATAAACAGTGCATCAGAATAACATTTTCTTCTTGATAGTGTACACAACGATGATGATGTGAGTATATATACATGAACCTATTCCATCCTGTTTATCTACTAATTTGCCATGTTTCATGAAATTTACAGTGTAAGATGTTATCTTTTGTTGCATGCATCGAGCCATAGGCCATCATTGGAAGCGAATAGAGTGTGTTGTGTATTTGCCAGTCCATTCAAAGTCCAAATGTGAAGTACGACATGGAAAGCTCCGTCCGTCTGCTTTAGTTTTCATTCCTCCTACCAACGGCAATTCATTTAAGGTAAATTACTTTTTATTAGTTCATGCTTTTGACAACAAAGCTTCAGTTACTTGGGTTTACAATAAATTGTGATAATAAACTTAGAATGCATTGAAACTGGAAAGTCCATGTTCATATGTTGTCACCTCTTGCAGACTTCTCATGTTTTAAATATTGTGTTTCCAATTACTCATGCATTGTTTCATTCTTGTTTTTGAGGGTTGTGGTAAGAATTTTAGAGGTATGTTTCGATAATTGGACTGATGAGAATAAAAGTGTATGGTTTATGTAGGCGAAATTTCCACCTTAGGCTTCATATTAGCCTACACCGACACGCAGCAACTCCAAGCAGTGATGTAACTTCAGTCCAGGTACCACCTTCGTCAAGGCATCCGCAGCATTGTGTTCAGTACCCACCTTCAGAACTTTAACCGTCTTTGCTTCCAAGACCTCTCTGATAAAGTGATAACGCACATTGATGTGCTTAGTCCTCTCATGAAAAACATGATTCCGCGATAAGTGAATCGCGCCCTGATTATCACAATTAACTGCCACAGTGTTAAGCTTCACGCCCAACTCTTCCAAGAGTCCCCTTAGCCAAATAGCTTCCTTCACAGCCTCCGTAAGGGCCATATACTCCGCCTCTGTAGTTGAAAGAGCCACCACGTGTTGTAGCGTTGCCTTCCAGCTTACAACACATCCATGTACTAAAAATGCGTAACCAGTGATAGACCTACCTTTATCTGGATCCTTAGCGTAGTCTGAATCAACAAAACCTGTTACGTCCACATGGTTGCCACGATCTGTCCCATACACCAAACCCACGTTTGCAGTGCCCCGCAAATATTTCAAAATCCACTTCACTGCTTCCCAATGATTTTTACCCGGATTCGCCAAATATCTGCTAACTACACTTACCGCATACGCTATGTATGGCTCGTGCACACATCATGTACATTAAGCTACCAACCTCATTTGCATTCGGGCCCTTACTAATCCTTTCACTTCACAAAGGCCCTTACGAGTAGGCAATCCTTCAACGACAGCTTGATGTGCCCATCCAATGGTCATTCATCTGAATCGATTTTCCTTGGTCTATTCTAAATTTATTCAAAATCTTAGAAAGTACCGGATTGTGGACACCCTTAGAAAACTTGCGTTACAACATCCGATTCCCTGACGATTCTCATACCAAGTATCTTCTTTGACATTCCCCGGCTTCCTTCTTGTCGAACTCCTTTTAGCATAAGACTTGGTAGACCCAATCTCAGCCTTGCTCTTACAAGCAATTAAGCATTGTCTTACCAATAACAATAGATAGATATACTTACCTGGGCATGGTGCATAACTCCTGTAATATACGAGCTGTCGTAAACTGCTACGCTTGAACCTATTGCTCAGCATGTATAATCGAACTTCTATACATTGCTAAAGTCGACTGCTTTAATCCAATAAAGGGGTTTCTTTAAAAAACATACCTAGTTTACCTTGTTTATATCCTGGAGTGGTTGCTTCATGTAGATCACTTTCTTCAAGATTTCATGTAAAAATGCCGGTATTTAACAGCTGCTCCAGCTCATAATCTTTAACGCAGTCAAATGCAAGTATAATCCGTTAGAAGTTTTATGTCGATTACTACAGGAGGAAAATACCTCATTATACTCAATACATGCCTGTGTGTGAATCCACGAGCCTCCACCAACCTTGCCATATGTACATAGCTTTTGAACACCTTCAATCTCCTTCCTTTATCTTGAAAACTGCCCATTTTACAGATCTTTCACCAGCTTTCTGCACAGTGGATGATATCGAATTCCCAAGTCTTGTTCTTTATAAGAGAATCCATCTCTTCTTCCATAGCAGCTTTCCACTTAGAACTGTCTTCACAAGTAATTGTCTCTTGGTATGTCAATGGTTCATACAAGTTCCTTATTCCTCTGTTTTTTGTAGCAAACGCGTAAGTAGCCATATTACTTCCATCTCGAAACCTTAAAGGTTTCGTTCTTGTCCTTGGCTCTCTATCCCGAACCAACTGATAATCTGTGAGATCCGGTGGCTGATCAGTTTCTTGATCCCATGCATCTTCATCATCGCCATCTTCCTGATCTGTCTGATCTTCCTCAAGCGCACCAAACCCTCCTAACTAAATGATCTGTCTGATCTGTTCCATCAAGCGTATGATTATTTAAAACTCTGCCAGTTACACCTCAACCTGTAATTCCTCAACAGATCTATTCACATTTGCACTAGATTCCTTCAACGTGTCTTTTGTACATGAAACCTTTCATTGAAGGAACTACGTTATGCTAGTGACTATTTTAGGTGATTCACCATCAAGCCCTATATAGTCTTTATACACCTTCACTCCATTCGGGATACCCCTTAAAGAACGATTTTAGGCTCTGGCTTCGTGGCCTTACATTGTTTCTCGTTGTGGATATGCACACAGCCAGAAAATCCTCAACATCTCATAATCACTTAGATGTCCCGACACATCTCTATAGGTGTCTTTTTCTCACAATCGCTTTGTCGATGGTTGAACTATTGGTAAGTATTTGCGGTCTTACATGTCGTTATGCCCAGAAGGTCTTGGGTAATTCACAGATGAATTAATAATCGCGTAACTTATCCAATGAGAGTTACGTTTCTTAAGTTTTGCTACTCCATTCTGTTGCGGTGTCCCGGCAACTGTCAAATGTCTAGCAATCCCACTCTCAATGCATAGCTGCTCAAACTCCCGGTTACAGAACTCAAGACCATTATCTGTCCTCAACTTCTTAACGTCCTCACCAGGTCTGATAATTCTCTACCTTACTACTTCCACTCTTTAACTTTCAAAATTGATTACGTGTTTAACCTGAGAATATAAACCATACCTACTGGTATAACTAATTCAAATATAGTATAAGAAACATTTTCATCCAATGATTCAACCTGAGCGGACCATATAAGTCTGACATGAACATAGTCTATCACTCCCGGTGTTAGTGTGCTTCTCTTACACCGAAACTGACTCGATGTGAATTTCCCAGAAACAAATTCTCACAAAAACCGAGCTTACATGACTGGTCTTGCAAACAAGCCCTTGCTTTTCCAGAATTTGTAGTCACCGCCTCGCTGTTATGTCTCGGTCTTTTGATGCCAAACCTGAGCTAAGACTGTTTTTTTTCTTCAACACTTAGCATTAAGCTCTTCAACTTACCATTGTATGGCCATCTAGAGAGTATAGTAATTATCCATTCGTATTCCAGATATAAAATTAACACTGGATCCAATTAATACACCTTGACTTTGCTGACTGCTTTTTTTACGGTATTTCCTCTTTTTCTAGAGTTCCCTGCGATATTCAAGTTTCTTTTTAAATATCAGGAATTTACCCCTGTCTTTGTGTAACCAAAACTTGCTATTCTTTCAGTTGTAAACCTCACCTTGTCAATTCCTTGATTTTACACTCTGTTGTAACCTAAATGTACACTGCCCACAATCGCATTCTGGATATCAAAATGTATTCATCTAACATGGTGTCAGGTGGTATGAAACATCCTGAATCCAGTTCAATATAGCAGAGCCTGAGCCTGTGCGCTCATCACACATAATAAACTTTAGTATAGTCATATGCATGTCGAACCACTAGAGCTTGGGTTGCTCATCTTTCTTGGACGTAACTTGGTGACCTTCTTACGATCTATTCTTCGGAACAGGTTTCTCCTTCAAGTGATCCTCGGATTTGGCAGAATATGCTCTTAATCTTACCTAGTGGACTTTTGATCTTGGACTTTCCCTTGATGACGTGAATCCATACTGATTGTTCATTCACAATTCACATATAACCCTTCACATCATCCCCTCTTCGCCTTAGTGACCCTTTTCTTTGATTCCTTTGAATTTAGTGTGGCCATTCACATCCTCAAAAGTCAATGATTCTTGTCCTAATAAAGCAAGGGCTATCCAACAAAAGTGATTCGTTATGATGATGGTAAAGAAAGTGGAGTAATAATAAAAGCAAGATACTTTCACACTCGAATTTTACCTCAATATTTGCTAAATCAAGAACGATTTTCGTGGAATTCTCTATTATGCTCGAGAATCTTTTTGTTCTATGGCCGACCATGTTGAATGGTATTCAACTTTCTTCTTCTGGTACAAATTGTTGGCCAAGGTCCTTTGTCATGTACCCAAAGTCTCGGCTTGTCAAAAACGTTGCGTGTCTCTACGGTAAACCTCATCTTAGAAACTTGTTACACTAAACAAAATAATCTGGCATGACACAATGAGCTTTCTTGTTTAGCTCTGTTTTGCTTCAAACCTTCCATATCCTCGGGGTAAATCTCCAGAGATGCTTTCACATCCATGTTGGATTATTAAAGAACGGCATTTGATCCTCAATACCCGAAATCACAGTTCATCGAATTTTTCGATGTCAAACTTGGCTTCCGTCATTCTTTATCCATTTGTTAATTTGCTAAACCTTGTGAAAAACCTCACAATTACAAACTAACAAAGTCCCTTGTGCAAAATATTCAAACTAATAATCTTTTTGTTTTAAGGATAAAACAATATATAATGCCTTATAATGTTTAACCTTTTTGTTAATTTCCCACCAAGATTCAAAAACTATTTATTATTATTCCTTTTGAATAATTTAGTTGACTTTTTTTATATATTAATAAAAATAAAACAACCTCCTGTTCTATTCTTCTTCTTCTCCGTTTATGTTCCGATGAAAACCCGAACAGAACAACGATCTCCGACAAATCAAAAACCAACACCCTTGAACTTTGTTAACCTGTGGCGATAACCCGACCACTCGAAAGTCCAAGAAAGTTTGAAGAATACTCTGCCGCGAAACCTAGACTCGAATACGATCTTCAAATATCCCTTAATTGTCAACCCGTTGCACCTTCTTCTTGTTCTAAACCGAAACCAAGAACCATTTTGTTGTCGTTATCTTTGAAACCCAAACAGAAAAACGACATGCTCTTTCAACAATAAACGATCAACAAAAACCTTCAAAACTCGAACCTAGATTACCAGACACCTCGCGAACCAAGGCTCTTGATACCACTTGTAGTGTTTAACAGCCTACAATCCTGGAAACTAGAGTGGAACTTCGAATCTTGAAGACGAACACACAACTTGCAGGTTATATATAATGACAGAAAAGTAAAGAACACACAAGAATGGTTTAACTGAACTTTGTATTAAACCTTGAAAGAATGACGTATGAAAGCCCCTCCCTGTAACACCCTCATTTTTACATATAGCAGCGGAAGCTAATCTGGGGTATTACTTCAAGGTACAACAGTCATAATCATAGAAAACGAATCAAAAAGAGTCGTTTATGAAAATAAGTTATCATTCATATTTCTTCAGAGTTTTTACAAAAGAGAAGGTCCCAAACATCTGTATTTACAAAAGTGTGAATTATAACAGTTTTCACCCAATCTTATGTCTGCCACTCTGTGCCATTAGTTACTGAGAGAAAACATGGCTAAAAAGTCAACCAAAAAGGTTGTGTGAAATCCATAGGTTTAAGTTATTTAATTGAATGCAAATAGCGATATTTGGGTCTACGTTGATACTACAACCCTGTATTGAGAAACCAATATTTATTATTGCATTTGCTCATGAATCTGAAGCCTTTGGGTATGGTTGATACGTTATAGACCATTCGGGTAACCTTTGCCAAAATTACCCGCTGTGATTTCTATTAGATGTGCAATTGGGTACACGCTATAATGGGTACACATCTGGGCAGTCCAGCACCAAATAATCCTATTCACATCATTTCGCGTCTTCTTGGAGAGTAATTAAGGTTCATGATTATTGGGGACTTAAAGGCAAAGCAGTTACTTAGGCAATAGTAAATTGAAATAGCATACAGAAATAATTGCATTCATGTTTATAGCATGTATCCCCCTCGCGGGTTTATAAAAAGATTGAAATGCGAGGCTATGAACTCACCTGAACAGTTATAGGGAAATTGATAGCAATGTATTTTGAAATGAATAGTAACGGCTTTCACTAGGCATTCACAGACAACCTAGGGTAATATATGACAAGTCTTAGTTTGATTGTATATATAAGTTTTTGGATATCGATGTCGGTTTTGATATTAAAATTATCCATAACAACGTTCGGGCCATCATAATTCAGAAGTCATTCAGTAATCGTTTGTGCGAAAGCTAGGCTATTTAAAATCTGTAAAATCCAAAAACTCAGACAAAAACGTAATACCAAGATGAAACTTCTTAATATGAAGCTCCTAGTATTGTGGTATGATATGGATCGGGGATATGATTTGAAAGCACATCATGATGAATGTATATGGTATTTAAATCTTAAGGTTTTAAGCATTTTTATTTAATATCTGGAAATGTTAAGCAACGTGCAAGCGTTAATTAAAGTTATGTTCTGGTTATGTTTTGAATTATGATTTTATTCTTTTTCAAAATGGTTACATTACCTAGGGTTTGGAAAATTGCAAGTAGACCCTGGGTTTGCCATTTTTACGACTTTGGTTCCTTTAATTTTTTTGATATATCCCAAAGTAAACCTTGTACTTAAAAGTGACATAGTAGACCCCTATAGTTGATAAACTTTGATAAAACATGACCACTTGTAGTTTTTAGTTATACGTTTCATGAAATTTACGGATTTATACCCTTGCATGGATTATAATTACAATAACATGTCCAAATTTGCCAATGCTAGTTTATTTTAGCACTTTTCCAATTAGTCATTTTTATAAGTTATAATAAACTAAAATATGAAGATTTAACACAACGCAAGTTTAAATTAACGATTCGTTAAGCTAGGAAGTAAAACGGGTCATATTAGGGTTTTAAAATAAACACGCATGGGTTTTAAGATCAAAATCTCTTATGACTTATCAAAGCACTTATTTTAACATTATATAAGCTTATTAGGATATATTATAACAATAGTTTACAAGTTTAGCTCATAGTTTAAGTAAAAACATGAAATTAGGGTTTCGGGTGTACGGTTTTGGATCAAAAAGGCATAACACTTAGGTTTTTGAGTTCAAAGCTTTATATTATGATTTTATCAAGATCATATGAACAGTATGACGTTATAAAAGCAGATCATAAGTTTAGAGAACCTGGTTTGAGCTTATAGCTTCGAAACGGGTCAGAATCGGGACTTTCGGCTTCGTACGGCTAGAGTAACGACTCCGGGGATTCGTTTTCTTTAGGGCTTCGCTTCGTGAACGTCTTTTATGATCCTAAGATCATATGGGAGCAAAGAATTTCTTCCTTAAGGGTTATAGTAAGAAGATGGGAGGTGCGAGTTGGCATGAACTACCAAGGCCCTTATTATATACCCATGTTCACGACTAGAGGAGTATGCATGTATAAGATCTGGATCTTATACACAATAGAGGGCCTCTTTCTAAGTTGGGAAGGTTGTACTAGCTATAATTGAAGTGTGGGTGTCTATGAGTAGCTGAATGTGTTGGGTGACTATCTTGCTGTCTCTGGATGGAAAGTGAAGTAGGCAAAAACATGACATGGTGCCTTCATTTAGCCATGGAGTAACTATGAATATATTATTATATGCTGTCAAAGCTACTTAGTAAGCTGTACAATGAATCTAGAATGGGTTCTTGGGTGTTTCATTTGCAATTGGTAGCCATTTTAATGGGTCAAAATGGAATATGGAAGTGGTTGGTTTTTTTATGGTCAGTTTGGGCTTGAAGTGGGTAGGTTCAAGGGTTTTTTCAAGGTTCATTGGTTTTATAATGATTTAGGATAGATGAAATAGGTTATTAAGTTGGTTATTAAGAGTAATTAGAATTATTGGGAATTAGTTTGGGTTAAAACGGTTTTTAAAAAATAAAGGAAAGTAAATGGGGGTCGCGGGTTTGGTTGTATGCTGGTTTAGGGTTTTAGGTTTCAAAGCTTATATTTCGATATGAATGTAATGTAATTGTGTATAAATGATTAATGATAGTTAATATATATAGCCAAGGTCTGATATATGAAGGATTCGAAAAGATTAGCAATTTGTTTGGGTTAAAACGGATTAGAATTGAAGAAATGAGGTCACGAGTTTGATTAGGGCACGTTTAGGGTTTTCTTGACTTTCTTGGTTTATATTTTGCATACTCTTGATTAGGAATGATGGAATACAGATCCTAGGGCTTATATAAAGTATTATCAATGAAGTTTGGTCATTGGTTTAAGTTAAAATAGGTTGAAATTGAAAGAATAAGCCGTAGCTTAGAATTAGGGTTCATATAAGGCTTTTAGGGTTTTCTGGATTCATTTCTTGTAAAATTGAAGTAGAATGATGAAATGATAATGGATTATGATTGAGAATGTTGTAATTTATGTTATTATAACTTATTTAAGTATTGGTTTAAGTTTACAATGGATAAAAACAAAGAAACGGGTCATGGTTTAGAAACTAGCTCGATTTTAGGGTTTAGGGTTTTGAATTGGGGTTTTGAGGATAAAAAGATATATGAAATCTTATGAATTGAATAATTAGGGTTTACACCTTGTAAAATGAGTGTATTAACTTGCTTAAGTAGTGGTGAAGAAATTAGAATGAAAACGGAGGTAAAACGGCTATTTTAGAGATCATACTTAATGACTTGTACATTGAGCTTTTAGAGATTTGTACTTTGAGTTGAAGGGATTTTCTATTTCAAATGAGATGTTATATTGCTTGTACATATACTTTAGTGGCTTGTGCATTCACTTTAGGGGTTAACCCTTCCATGAGATTAGGGTTTAGGGCATCCGATAATAGTTTAAAGCTCGTTTTGAGATGATGTTGCAAATGGTACCTTATAGGAATAATGTACCTTGTAATAATGATATTATGATATTAACTTGACATGTTATGATGTTTGCTTGACATATATGAAGATAGGATTTCCATAGATAGGTTTCCTGAGCCCGTTAACTTTAGTTATGCAGGTTATATTACATATTGAGATATTGGCAAAGTAAGTAATGTAATGTAATAAAGCAAAAAATTTCCCTGAAAAAGGTAAGTTCATATATAACTGATAGATTGTACATCATCTAACTTAATAGATGGATATTTACATTTATGAAAATTATGGGTTGTTATAGTCTCCACCCCTTACAGAAATCTCATCCTGAGATTTAATTGGATTTCGAAGAGATGATTGAAAACAGATGAGGATATTTGGCACGAGATTCATCTTCGCGTTCCCATGTAAACTCTGGTCCTCTTTTAGAGTTCCATCGTACTTTGATTATAGGAATACGACTTCGCTTGAGTTGCTTGATCTCATGAACCATAACTTTCACTGGTTCTTCTACAAAGTTGAGTTTGTCATCGAGTTGAAGTTCTTTTATTGAAATAATAAGAGATTAATCGGATAAGCACTTCTTGAGATTAGAAATGTGGAAAGTATTATGGATACTACTGAGCTCTTCAGGAAGCTCTAGTTTGTACGCCACTGGGCTAATTCGTTCAAGAATTTTGAATGGTCCAATGTATCAGGGATTTAGCTTTCCTTGTTTTCCGAATCGAAAGATACCCTTGCGAGGTGATACTTTTAACATAACATGATCGCCAACTTGAAATTCTAAAGGCTTTCGCCTTACATTGGCGTAACTTCTTTGTCGATCTCTTGCAGCTTGCAAGCGTTGATGAATTTGTACGATCTTTTTAGTGGTTTCTTGAATTATTTCTGGTCCCGTAAGTTGAGAATCTCCAACTTCGGCCCAGCAAACAGGTGATCTACACTTTCGTCCATAAAGTGCTTCGAATGGTGCTGCCTTGATACTGGCATGATAACTGTTATTGTAGGAAATATCTACCAATGGTAAATGTTTATCCCATCCTTTCCCGAAATCTATAACACAAGCTAGCAGCATGTCTTCGAGTGTTTGGATAGTCCTTTCGCTTTGTCCATCGGTTTTAGGATGATATGATGTACTCATGTGTAATTGAGTACCTAAAGCAGTTTGCAATGATTTCCAGAATCTAGATGTGAAATGACTGTCACGATCCGAGATGATAGAGATTGGTACGCCATGTCGAGAGACTATTTCTTTGATGTATATCCTTGTAAGAGTTTCCATACTATCAGTCGCTCGAATCAAAATCTGGATGTGAAATGACTGTCTCGATCCGAGATGATAGAGATTGGCACGCCATGTCGAGAGACTATTTCTTTGATGTATAACCTCGTAAGAGTTTCCATACTATCAGTGGCTCGAATGGGAATGAAATGTGCTGATTTGTAAAGACGATTTTATTATTATAGACATGACCCGATGGATCATGTTGGTTGAGGTTTTTTGGTAGCTTTGTAACAAAATCCATTGTTATCCTCTCCCATTTCCACATAGGAATTTCCGGTTGTACCAATAAGCCGGATGGATTTTGACATTCTGCTTTAACTCTAGAAACATTGTTCAAACTTGTAACATATTCTGCGATGATTGCCTTCATGTTAGGCCACCAATAGAGTTTCTTTAAATCATGGTACATCTTATCAGAACCCGGGTGAATAGAATATTTTGATTTATGAGACTCATGCAATGATAATGTCTCTCAAACGCAAAAGTGGTAACCAGCTTCAGTTTTTAATACAACGAGTTCCATCAGGACGAATTTTAAATGATTTGTCCATTCCTCGTAGGTTCTCGTTTTTGACATTTTCTTCTTTGAGAGCTTTATTTTGGGCTTCGAGAATTTGAGATGGTAATTTTGGATGAACGGTTAAGATTAATGCTCGAACTCAGAGAGGTTTGATTCGTTTCTTTCGACTTAAGGCATTTGCTACAACATTTGCCTTTCCGGGATGATAGTAAATCTCGCAATCATAATCTGCGAGTAATTCTAACCATCGGTGTTGCCTCATATTCAATTCTTTTTGACTAAGAATATGTTGAAGGCTCTTGTAATCAGTGAAAACCGTACACTTTGTACCGTATAGATAGTGTCTCCAGATTTTAAGAGCGAATATTACTGCTCCTAATTCAAGATCATGAGTGGTATAGTTTTCTTCATGAGGTTTAAGTTGTCGAGATGCATAAGCAATGACTTTTTCTATTTGCATTAATATAGCTCCTAACCCTTAAAGAGATGCATCACAGTAGACGACAAAATTATCGTTTCCTTCTGGTAATGCTAAGATTGGTGCTTCACAGAGTTTTTGTTTAAGGAGTTGAAAAGCTGATTCTTGTTCTTCGCCCCAGATATAACTCTTGTTTTTCTGGGTTAATTTAGTCAAAGGCTTTGCAATTTTTGAAAAACCTTCGATAAATCTTCGGTAATAGCCGGCGAGTCCTAAGAATTGACGCACTTTTGTGGGTGTAGTGGGAGATGTCCAATTCTTAACAGCTTCAATCTTGGCAGGGTCAACATGAAGTCCTTGACTATCGATGAGATGACCAAGAAATTGCACGATATGAATCCAGAAATCACATTTAGAGAACTTGGCATACAATTTCTCTTTTCGGAGTAATTCCAAGATAATTCTGAGATGATTTGCATGTTCTTCTTCGTTACGAGAATAGATAAGAATATCATCGATAAACACTATTACGAATTTATCCAGATATGGTTTACATACACGATTCATGAGATCCATGAATACAGCAGGTGCGTTTGTTAAACCAAATGGCATGACTTGAAATTCATAGTGTCCGTATCTCGTTCTGAAAGCAGTCTTAGGAATATCTTCTTCCCTTACTCTCAGTTGATGATAACCTGATCTTAAGTCAATTTTTGAATAAACGCTTGAACCTTGAAGTTGATCGAATAAGTCATCGATCCTTGGTAATGGATAACGATTCTTTATGGTAAGTTTATTCAATTCTCGGTAATCGATACACATTCTGAAAGATCTGTCCTTCTTTTTAACAAATAAGACAGGAGCTCCCCAAGGCGATGTACTTGGTCGAATGAAACCTCGGTCGGTTAGTTCTTGAAGTTGGTTAGATAACTCCTGCATTTCTGAAGGAGCCAATCTATAAGGTGTTCGAGCTACAGGTGCTGCTCCAGGGATTAAGTCGATTTGGAATTCTACTTGGAGAATGGGAGGGAGACCATGTAGATCTTCAGGAAAAACATTTGGAAATTCTTTGACTACGGGAATGTCTTTTAGTTTCTTCTCGTCTGATTTCTTCTTCGTTACTTGGATCATAAAAACTTGACAACCTCGGGATATATACTTTTCGGTTTTTATACAGGATATGAGATTTAGTCGAGTTTTACTTCGATCACCTCGAATGATTAGAGTTTCACCGTCGATAGGAATGTGAACAACTTTCTCGTCACAGAGAATTTTGGCATGATATTTGGATAACCAGTCCATACCAATGACTACGTCGAAACTACCAAGTTTAATTGGCATGAGATCGATTTCAAAAGGTTGATTTAGCAAAGTTAGAGTGCAACCTTTAATAACAGTGTTTGTGCTTACTAAGTTTCCGTCAGCCATTTCGATATTATAAAAGGTATCTATTGTAATAGACGAAATATTTAGCATAGAGGCAAGCGATAAGGATATAAAACTTCTATCAGCTCCGGAATCAAATAATACCCTGACTAAATGCTGATTTAGGAGAAACATACCCGTAACGACGTTTGGGTCTTGTTGGGCATTCTTATCTTTCAGCATGTAGGCTCTTCCTTGGGCATTGATGTTGGTCTTGCGGCACTGATTTGTATAATGCCCCTTTTCTCCACAGGCATGACATACAACTGTTACTGGTAGTTGATTACTTCCAGTTGAGCTTATCTTTGTTTCGACAGTTCTTGCTTAAATGGCCCACCTTGTTGAAAATATTACATTTGCCAGTACAAGGTCCGGTGTGATGGAAATTGCATTTCTTGCACAAAGGGAGATCTCTGGTATACCTACTATTTTTTGATGGAGTAACATCATAAGCTCTACCAGCCTCTTGCCTTCGGTTTTGTTGTTGATGATTGTTGTAGTGATTGTTGGTGTTGCGGTAGTTGTTGTTGCTGTGGGAGCTATTGTTGAAAGTTCTTCTGTCGTCAAACTTTCTTTTGTTGTCACTAAATACGATCTTTCATTGGAGCATGCTTAGTTACTTGATAACCAATAGCCGTTTGCTATGTTTGATGGCTTCCTCTAAAGTTGAGGGTTTTTTTTTTTTTTTTTATTTTTTAGAAGGGCAGTAACAATTCTTCATCTTCGAGTAGTCCCCCGATGGAAAGCTTCCCAAGAGTTTTATCGATGGTTTGGGCCCAAGTTTGGACATAGAACCTTTTAATTCTTAGAATCTTCTAACATAAGGGTTAGAGATCATTTCCCTTTAACAATCGGATTGTAAAGTTTCTTCCTCCATCTTCGATCTCAGTCCGGGGACAATACTTGTTTTCAGAATAGCCTTTTTAACTACAGTCCAGGGATTTTATTGGCTTGCTCTATTTCCAGAGGCTGGGGCAAACTGCATTCCAATATCCACCAGGACAAGGCATCGTCAGTTAAAGTACCAGTAGCAAATGTTACTTTGTTTTCTTCGGCACATCTGCTATGAGAGAATACTGATTCGGTTCATTCAAACCAGCGAATAAGGCCTACTGCTCCTTCCGTACCATTAAAGTAGAAAGGTTGACAGCTAATAAACTCTTTGTAGTTTCCCGTTTTCACTGCAGGAGTTCTAGTAGGACCGGTGTTCCTGTCGGGATTACTAGCACTTGCCATTGTCGCAGCTTGAGCTTCTAGAGCCGAGGTGACACTATCAGCAACTAACTTTCTAATGGCATCTTGAGTCATAGCCGGTGCTTCCGTTGTTGATGCTCTTTTTGGAGGCATTCTACCAACAAAAGATAACACGTAATAAGAATGATATCACAAGTATAATGCTTGTTCTTCTTTAAAATGATTAAAGAGAAATGCTTATTCTTGAAATGCTTAAAGAATAATGCTTCATTTAAGCATTTTTAACAATGGTGATATCTAAAGGTTATGGTATGATGATGAATGTACGATGGATGAATGATGAATGAATGATGAATAATGATGAGATGAATAAAGTGGTAAGAAACAACAAGGTAGATAACGGGATTGCCTTTGTATTTAAGAACAACTTGCCTTAGTACTATACATAGTCAAGATTTGACAAGTGTTTTTATTTATACCACACATCTCGTGGCTAGGTTAAAGCTAAAAACTGAAATTTAAACTAGAAACTAGATGATCATTCCATGCGGTTCTGGAGTTCGATGATGGAGTTCATGAGATTTTCTATGTCTTCTTGGTGACGAGTTCCATTCGTTGATAAACATCACCTAATTCGGCAATCCAATAGCGGGCTAGAGAAATTTTATGGTCTGCATCCTATTTGCTTTCCTCTGGAGTTTGAATCTGAGTAAGAGCTTGCTGAAGTTACGTCTTCCAGAGCATCAAAAAGTCTCGTTTGAATAATTACAGTTCCTTTTCTATCCTTCGATCCCATTTCAATATGCTTGATACTTCGATGGGGATTGCATCTAAGCTTTTAAGAGTATCCAGGATTTGTTTCTTCAAATGACGCTCGATAGTTTATGACTTTTGATAACTTTCACCAATCTCAAAAGTTTGAGGTTGGAACGGGGTAAAATAAGAACGATTTTGTTGGTGAAAGAAGTCCTTTTGGAAGAAAGAATTCTTGAGGTTTAGGAGGTATAATAATTAGAGGCGGGATTGGTGATTTTTTAGAATAGAAAGCTTGTAAAACCTTCATGTAAGGATCATCGGGAAATAACGAAAGGGTAGGTGAAACTAGCAGGACAATTCCAAATGAATTGGAAGCACTAGAATAAGTTTTCCCTGGAGAGGCCGGGACATAATCCGAAGAAGCCGGAGGAACATAGTTTGGGAAATTGGAAGCCAAAGGCACCTCCATATTGGGGTGTAAATAAAATCAGGAGAAGACATCATTCTTGCTTAACAACCCCAGCAGCAAATAACATAAGTTGTTTATTTAGTAATATAATAGTTATGTATCTTTACATACCATTCCGAGATAGTAGCGCACTGATGACTATTACTTTGATGGAAAAAGAAAAGTAGTTATAGTTTAAGGTTTTAACCTGTTTCTCATATAACGTTGGAGCTATGCTTGATACTAAAAGTCTGTACAGCCCCCATTTTTACATTATAGCACGAAGCTAATCTAGGGTATTTACTTCAGGTACAAACAGTCATAATCATAGAAAACGAATCAAAAAGAGTTCCTTTATGAAATAGTTTATCATTCATTATTTCCTTTAAAGTTTTTACAAAAGAGTATCCAACATCTGAATTAACAATAGTGTGAATGATAACGGTTTTTTCCATCTTTCATGTCCTCGCCACACCGAGCAATAGATTACCTGAGATAAACATTCTAAAAAAAGTCAACACAAATATGAAAACAAGACAAGGTTGAGTGAAATCCATAGGTCCTAAGTAATAAAATTTGAATGCAAAGCATTATTTGGTTACATGATATACACCCCGTATTGAAAAACATAATTATTATTGCCATCAGCTCATGGAATCCGAAGCTTTAGGGTATGGTGATACTAATAGCCCCTACGTACCTTAGCCAAAATACACCCGCGTGATTCTAATGGAAGTCAATGGTACCACGTAACTGGGTACCCAACGGAGTCCACCCAAATAGATCTATTCACGATCATTTCTCGCTTACAACGAGAGTAAATTTAACGATCATGATTATGGGGACTTAAAGGCAAAAGCAGTTACTTAGGCCAATAGAA
Organism: Tanacetum coccineum; assembly: GCA_026074375.1. NCBI lineage: Eukaryota > Viridiplantae > Streptophyta > Magnoliopsida > Asterales > Asteraceae > Tanacetum > Tanacetum coccineum. The sequence continues at coordinate 125,365 of BQNB010001277.1, forward strand.
ATATTGAAATAAGCATACAGAAATAATTGCGTCATGTTTATAGCATGTATCCCCCTCGCGGGTTTATAAAACATTTGAAATATTGAAATGCGAGGCTATGAACTCACCTGAACAGTTATAGGGAAATTGATAGCAATGTATATGAAATGAATAGTAACGGCTTCGTCACGGGCAACCTGGGGTAATATATGTCAAGTTTTAGTGTGATTGAATATGTAAGATTTTACATTGATGTCGGTTTTGATATTAAAATTATCATAACACCGTTCGGGCCATCATAATTCAGAAGTCATTCAGTAAACGTTTGAGGAGCTAGGGCACTTTAAATCGTAAACCCAACAACTCAGTCAGAACGTAATACCAAGATGAAACTCCTTAATATGAAGCTCCCTAGTATTGTGGTATGATATGAATCCGGGACATGATTTTTGAAAGCACATTGATGATGAATGATATAATAGTTATAACATAAGCAGTTTTAAGCATTTTATTCAATATCTAGAAACGTTAAGCACGTCAAGCGTTAATTAAAGTTATGTCTTGTAATGTTTTGAACGTGTTTTTATACTTTTTCAAAATGTTACATTTTAGACCTTGAGCTTGAAAAGTGGCAAAGATACCCTTAGGAGTTATGTCACTTTTACGACTTTGGTCCCTCAAGTTTAAAAGATATACCAAGTAAACCTTGTACTTTAAAAAGTGACATAATAGACCCCTGTAGTTATAACTTTGATAAAATGACACTTTTAGTCCTTTTAGTTATAAGTTTCTAAAAATTACGATATATACCCCTTGCATGGATTATAATTCAAACATGTTCCAAATTTCCCATGCAAGCTTATTTTTAACATTTCAATAGAACATTATAAGTTATAATAAACTAAAATATGAAGATTTAACATAACGCAAGTTTAAATTAACGATTCGTTAACTAGGAAGTAAAACGGGTTCATATTAGGGTTTTTAAAATAAAAACGCGCGGGTTTAAATGCTCCAATTCTTTCATGACTTATCAAACACATATTTATTAATGTTAGTTAAGCTTATATGAAAGATTATAAACCAATAGGTTTACAAGCTTAGCTTATAGATTAAGTAAAAACATGAAATTAGGGTTTCCGGTGTACGATTTTGGATCAAAAAGGTATAACACATAGGTTTTTGAGTTCAAAGCTTTATATTATGATTTTAGCATGATCAAATGAACATTCTAAAGGTATGAATACAGAATATAAGCTTAGAGAACCTGGTCTTGAGCTTATAGCTTAGAAACGGGTCGGAAATCGCGGGGACTATTAGCTTTCGACGGCCTAGAATAACGACTCCCGAGCTTCGTTTCTTGGTTTCTTTTAATTCCTTTCTGTACTTGAGCCTTCTTAAGATTACTTAGGATCTATTAGAGCAAAGGATTACTTCTATGTAAGGGTTATAGAGGAGGAAGTGGGGGATGAAGAAAAATGAGGTGTTTAGAGTTCTATTTATAGGTGAATGACCCTTAAAGGCCAAGGTAAGTTATGGGATCTGGTTAGGACATGTGGGAGGTCTAGAGGGTGATGATGAGGGTTTATAGGATGAGTTGTAAGGGCTAGAAACTAGCTTTGATATGTTGTCTTGGTTCTTGTATGTCACGTCTAAGAAGAAAGAGAAAGGGGTGATGTGGCTTAGCAGTATTAACTGCTTTTATTCCAGACCTCATCAAAACAGCTTGTGGAATCATATTTCTTCTTGGATTAGAGTGAGTCGTTCTTGTAGAATAGTGATCATTCACCCTCCTTGTATTTTTCCATACTGGTTTTATTATCCTTTTACCACAATCTTTCTTCAGATGGTCAAAACTTCCACAGACATAGCATGCTTTTTGTTCATACACAAGTCACAGTTCCTACCTGTCGGACTTCTGATTATTCTAGTTTTCCTTTGGATTTCCCCTTGGCCTTTGTGACCTGTACAATTTCAGCAAATTCACTGGCTCCTACTGGTTTTTCATTGTAAGTCTAACAAACTCTATCTTTGCAGCAGTAGGAAAAACAGTTTTCTTCTTTACCACAACAGGAGACTCAACTTCATCCTCATTATCAGAAACCCATTCTTCAATCAAAGGAGCATCAGAATTTTTCTTAGTCTCATTTGAAGAATTTTCACAAACACTTTTATTGGCCTTTAAAATCATAGGCTTTCAAACTCAGGCTGTTTTTTGAAACTCTCAAACCGAATAAGACAGATCAAGCTTATTAGGTCTATTATAGATTAAAGGATGAGGTGGGGGAACTGCACTATATCCCAAACCCTTTTTACTTTTGTCAGTTATCTGACTTTCTAACAACTGATCTAAGTCTTTTGAGGCCTTATCAAATTTCTCAATTTTAAAATCAAAGGCATCCTTTTCTTGCTTAAGTTTTTCAAACTCTGTTTTAAGTGTATTAATTTCATATTGTTTGATTCCTACTTCTCTTTTAAGGACAATAAAAAACTTCTCAACTAAAAAGAAACCCCCTCCCAAATTTTCTCCTATAATGTTGACAAGTTGTGCTTCAACAGTATCTAGTCCTCTTTTATAAGTAGCTGACTCAAATTTAGTTTGAAGTTGTTTAGCAAGCAGATCATCATATTGTTTCTTAAGAGTTTCATAGTTATTCAGACAGGTTTTTGAACAAGTTTTTACCTCAGGGTCTGAAGAAGCCATAGGAGCCATCTCTTCCTTGTGAGTAAATGATTCTTCTTGATAGTTTCTTCTAGATCAAAGTTTCAGAACACAAGCTCTGATACCACTTGTTGATCCCAATCCTAGATCGATTCTTTACCTTGTAAAGAGTATGTTAACAGTCGAAACCTTTTCTCGGATATCAATAGCAGCATAAGATATAGAAGGCGGCACAAAGTATCTCCAAGCAGTATTAACAAATACGCCCAAGCAGCAGAAATTTACTTCGAAGCCCAATAGTAATAAAGCCCAAAAACAATTCTTCTTTGAACACATGCTACATTAACTGCTTAGACATCACCAATATAAATGAACAGTTTTAACCATACCTTGTACAGCACCAATATGAAAACATATATACGTGCAAGCAGTATTAATCCCTGAAGCCCAAACAGTATACACGTGATGGCAGCAACATACTTGTGTGACATAAACTCCCTACAACTCTAGCAGCATATAATTCCAAGCAATGTTAACATAGGGCCCACGATCACAACCAATCAGAACCCATGTGTATAAGATTAGGGTTTCTCCTCTCACAAACCCTCAAGCATAACGAACAAACATCATACACACGAGCAGCACCTCAATTAGAGTTTTCTTCCAACCCTATCACACGACTGTAACCAACTTATAAACAGCAGCTATATCAATGAAGAATCACTTTATGACAAGCAACGAAACAGATCTGAATCAGAAGATACACAAACTTCTCTTTGAAAGATGGGATTCTTTCCTCCATCTGTATGAGTACAAGTACGTGATCTGTTACTACCATATTCAATACGAACATATGGATCTTGTCTTGATATCCATGGTAGTCGTCTTCACCAGTACAAGGTTTAGCAATACAACACGAGCTACAATAATAAATCCATGCACGCCCTAGACGACTTACAAGAATAGCTCATTTCAAGACCAATAATGGAGTAGATATTTGAGAGGGGTCCTTGTAAGCAGCTTGCACTTCAAGTAGGTGCATCATCAAGGTGCTTGATTGCAAGAAAAACTTTCAAATTGGGTCAAAATGCAAAGGTTTTGATTTCGGGTTCATTAGGGCTCAATTAGGGTTTTCAAGCTTAAATTTCATGTATAATTGATTAGGAATTATAGCTTACTGATACTAAGACTTATATTAATGATTATAATCAAAATTTGATAGGTGGTTTGGGTTAAAATGGGTAGAAAATGGATAAACGGGTCAAAATCACAATTAGGGCACAATTAGGGTTTTCTGGATTCGTTTCTTGTATAGTTGAAGTAGAATGATGAAATGATAATGGATTATGATTGATAAAAGTTGTAATTTATGTTATTATAACTTATTTAAGTATTGGTTTAGGTTTACAATGGATACAAACGAAGAAACGAGTCATGGTTTAGAAACTAGCTCGGTTTTTAGGGTTTAGGGTTTTGAATTAGGGTTTTGAGTGTAAAAAGATGTATGAAAGCTTATGAATAGAATATTTAGGGTTTACACATTATATATTGAGTGTATTAGCTTGTACACAAGTGGTGGTGAAGAAATTAGACTGAAAACGGGGGTAAAACGACTATTTTAGAGATCATGCTTAATGACTTGTATATTGAGCTTTTAAAGACTTGTACTTTGACTTGAAGAGATTTTATATTTAAAATGAGATGTTATATTGATTTTACATATTCTTTAGTATCTTGTGCATTCACTTTAGATATTAATCCTTCATGGAATTAGGGTTTAGAGATATTCGATAACGGTTTAAAGCCCGTTTTGATATAACGTTATGAATGGTACATTATAGGAATAATGTACTTTGTAAAAATGATATTATGATATTGACTTGATATATTATGATGATTGCTTGGACATAAACATGAAGATAGGAAGCCTATATAGGTTTCCTGCGCCCGTTAACTTTATTTATGCAAGAAATGTTGTACGTCGAGATATTGGCAAAGTAAGTAATATAATAAAGAGAAAAATTTCCCTGAAAAAGGTGAGTTCATATATAACTGATAGATTGTACATCATCTAACTTAATAGATGGATATTTACATTTATGAAAATTGTAGGTTGTTATAAAGTCAGATGATAAAAGACTAGAAGATATCCCAGTAGTCAGAGAATTCCCAGAAGTTTTTCCTGAAGATCTACCTGGCCTTCCTCTCATTCGCCAAGTAGAATTCCAAATCGATCTAATTCCAGGAACAACACCTGTAGCCCGAGCACCCTATAGATTAGCTCCTTCAGAAATGCAGGAACTATCTAACCAACTTCAAGAGTTATCAGATCGAGGTTTTATCCGACCAAGTACTTCGCCTTGGGGAGCTCCTGTCTTATTTGTCAAAAAGAAAGATGGATCTTTCAGAATGTGTATCGATTACCGGGAGTTGAATAAACTTACTGTAAAGAATCGTTACCCATTACCCAGGATTGATGACTTATTTGACCAACTTCAAGGTTCGAGTGTCTACTCGAAGATTGACTTAAGATCAGGCTATCATCAACTGAGAGTCAGGGATGAAGATATTCCCAAGACTGCTTTCAGAACAAGATACGAACACTATGAATTTCAAGTGATGCCATTTGGTTTAACTAACGCGCCTGCTGTATTCATGTAAAACTTGACCAAACCTCATATCCTGTATAAAAACTGAAAGGTATATATCCAGGAGATTCGTCTTTCTTTTGATCTTTCAAAGAAGAGCACGCAAATCATCTGAGAATAATCCTAGAATTACTCAAGAAAGAGAAGTTGTATGCCAAGTTCTCCAAGTGTGATTTCTGGATTCATATCGTGTAATTTCTTGGACACTTAATTGATAGTCAAGGACTTCATGTTGACCCCGCCAAGATTGAAGCAGTTAAGAATTGGGCATCTCCTACTACACCCACAGAAATACGTCAATTCTTAGGACTCGCCGGTTATTATCGGAGATTTATCAAAGATTTCTCGAAGATTGCAAAGTCTTTGACTGAATTAACCCAGAAAAACAAGAAGTATATCTGGGGCGAAGATCAAGAGTCGGCTTTCCAATTACTAAAATAGAAGCTTTATGAAGCTCCAATCTTAGCATTACCAGAAGGAAACGATGATTTTGTTGTTTACTGTGATGCATCCCATCAAGGTCTGGGAGCGGTGTTAATGCAAAGAGAGAAAGTTATTGCATATGCATCCTGACAACTTAAGCCTAATGAAGAAAACTATACCACTCATGATCTCGAATTAGGAGCAGTTGTGTTCGCTCTTAAAATTTAGAGACACTACCTATACGGTACAAAGTGTACTGTGTTCACTGATCATAAAAGTCTTCAGCATATCCTTGATCAGAAAGAGTTGAACATGAGACAACGTCGTTGGTTAGAATTGCTTGCAGATTACGATTGTGAAATTCGCTACCATCCTAGAAAGGAAAATGTTGTAGCAGATGCCTTAAGCCGGAAGGAACGAATCAAACCACTCCGAGTTAGATCATTAGTTATGACCATTCATCCAAACTTACCCTCACAAATTCTTAAAGCTCAAACCGAAGCACTCAAAGAAGAAAACATCAAGGACGAAAACTTATGAGGAATGGGTAAATCATTTGAAATACGTCCTGATGGAACTCGATGTATCAAGAATCAAAGTTGGTTACCACTCTTTGGTAATCTGAGAGACTTGATCATGCGTGAGTCCCATAAATCAAAATATTCCATTCACCCGAATTCTAACAAGATGTATCAGGATCTTAAGAAACTCTATTGGTGGCCTAACATGAAGGCAATCATCGCTGAATATGTTGGCAACTGTTTAACATTTTCTAGAGTTAAGGCAGAATGTCAAAAGCCATCCGGCTTACTGGTACAATCGGAGATTCCTATGTGGAAATAGGAGAGAATCACAATGGATTTCATTGCAAAACTGCCCAAAACATTAAATGGACATGACATAATCTGGGTCATTATCGATCGCCTTACCAAATACGCACACTTCATCCCTACCTGAGAGACATATAGTATGGAAACCCTTACAAGGTTATACATCAAAGAAATAGTGTCCCGGCATGGCGTGCCAATATCTATCATTTCGGATCGTGGCAGTCATTTCACATCTAGATTCTAGAAATCATTACAAAGTGATTTGGGTACTCAATTAGACATGAGTACGGCATATCATCCCGAAACCGATGGACAAAGTGAAAGGACCATTCAAACACTTGAAGACATGCTTCGAGCCTGTGTTATAGATTTTGGAAAAGGACGGGAAAGACACTTACCATTGGTAGAATTCTCATACAATAACAATTACCATGCCAGTATCAAGGCAGCACCATTTGAGGCACTTTATGGTCGAAAGTGCAGATCACCTGTATGCTGGGCCGAAGTTGGCCAAAGTTGGAGATGTTCAACTTACAGAACCAGAAATAATCCATGAAACCACTGAAAAGATAGTGCAAATTCGACAATGCTTGCAAGCTGCAAGAGATCGGCAAAGAAGTTACGCCAATGTAAGGTGAAAGCCTTTAGAATTTCAAGTTGGAGATCGTGTTATGTTGAAAGTATCACCTCGTAAAGGTGTCACCCGATTTAGAAAACGAGGAAAGCTTAACCCCCGGTACATTAGACCATTCAAAATCCTTAAACGGATTGGCCCAGTGGCATACAAACTAGAGCGACCTAAAGAGCTCAGTAACGTCCACAGTACTTTCCACATTTCTAATCTAAAGAAATGCTTATCTGACGAATCCCTTGTCATTCCAATGAAAGAGCTTCGACTTGATGACAAACTAAACTTTGTAGAAGAACCAGTGGAGATTATGGATCGAGAAGTCAAGCAACTGAAACCAAGTCATATTCCTATAGTCAAAGTAAGATAGAACTCTAAAAGAGGACCATAATTTACATGGGAACGCGAAGATCAAATTCATGCCAAGTATCCACATCTGTTTTCAAACACCACTCCGGCATCCAACTAAATCTCGAGACGAGATTTCTTTTAAGGGAAGGAGACTATAACAAACCGCAATTTTGATCAATGTAAATATCCATCTATTAAATTAGATGCACTATAATATCTATTTATTATAAATATATTACCTTCTTACAGGGAAATTTTTGCTTTATCTCATTATGCAACGTAACTTGCATCTCTAAAGTAAACGAGCTCACGCAACCTCTACCAATGCCATCTCTATCTATGTTTATATCATGTAAACATCCTAATATGTCAAGTCAATATCTTAATATCATTTTTACCAAGTACATTATCCATATAATGTACTTTTCAAAACGTTATTTCAAAACAAGCATTAAATGTTAACATTTATATCAAAACCCTAATTATATGTAAAGTATACATATAAAATGAATGTACAAGCTTTTAAAGCATGTGTACAAGTATCATATCACAACATTTGAATATCTTTTCCCTCGGAAATCAAGTTACAACATTCTAAAGCTCAATGTACAAGTCAATAATACAAGAAAGTCAAACTAGGTCATTTTACCTTCTAAATCACTTTGGTTTCTTACTACCACTTTAGTACAAGGTACACGCATTTAATGCATTACTTTTAAACCTTAAACCTAAACCCTAATTCATCCTAAACCTTAATCTAAAACCTTAAACCCTAATTTCACTTTTAATAAAAAACTAAACCCTAAACCTAAAACTAAGCCCTAAACCTTAATCCTAAGCCCTAATTTAAGTCCTAACACTAATACTAAACCTTAATCTACCCGTAATCCTAACCCTAATCCACATTTTAAAACCTTAAACCCTAACCTGAAATGAACCAAACCCGACACCCCTTTTTATGTCATTTTTACCCATTTTTAAACCAAGCAACCAACCAAGCACCACTATGACTCACCAAGTAGCCACCCAAGTAGCTTACAAGCACCTATATTCCTTTCCTTGGCCACCAAGCTTGCTACATCACCTCCTTGCTGTTCCTTCCTTAGCCGTGACCTCCAAACACCTCCAAAACCTCTCCACCTTGCAAAGCTACACTCCCTAGCCCTCAATACTCATCTCTAGGCCTTATTAGTCATCATACTATAGATCCTAACCCTTAATCCCTAAGAAAACTTGGGTACCAAGGGTGTTTTCACCCTATAAATAGCCAAATTCCACACCCCTTTCAAATCACACATCAAAAACTCATATACTCATCAATGGAGTTCTAACTTAGACCAAGAAGGATCAATATAAGTCCCTAATCTCAGAATAGAAGCCAAGAATCAAGAAAAATGAAGCCTTGAAGTCGTTACTAGGCGTACGAACCTGAAAACCCCATTTTGACCCATTTTAGCTAAACTAAGCCTAAGATCTTGTTCCATAAGCTTATGTTCTGTATTAAAATGTTCATAATACTCTTAATATCATATATGAACTCTTGTTTGAAGCTTTGAATCCTCAAACCCATGTGTTTTTGTTTTTGATTTAAAACCCCTAAAAATGACCCGTTAAATTTCTAGCTAACAAATCCTTTTTCTAAACTTGTTACATTAGAACATCTTATTTTTGCTTATTATAATAAGCTATAACTTGCAAATATTATTTGAAATCCTAAAATAAGCTTGCATGTCTTTTTGACTTGTTTTGCAAATATTTCCATGCATAAGGTATATATTTCGCAACTTTCTTCTGAAATTTATAACTAAAGGGGGTTGAAAACTGTCATTATTCTAAAGTTAGAACTATAAGGACCTATTTGCCAAGTTTCAAAATTAAAGTTTAAATTTATATACTTTTTTATATATAAAGGACTAAAGTCATAAAAGTTTATAAACCAAGGGTATATATTGCCAATTTTGCAAACTTGAACATATAAAATATTATATTTATATATAAATTATAAAAATGTATATTAATATTATCAAACTCAATTTTATTAAAACATTTGTCGTTATTAATCACCGATCGACGCATTATAAATCAATTACGTTATATATTTAACATAAATTATCATCAACTAACTTTTAAAGAAACTTAAAATCATATCGTATCACGTTACTAGGGAATTTCATATGAAGGGTTTCATTTGAGTTTTCGTTTTGACGAGTTTGCTGGGTTTACAATTTAAAGTGCCCTGGCTCCTCAAACGATACTACATGGCCTCTGGATTATGATAGCCCGAACAACGATACAATGTTTCCATAATTTAATCAAAGATATACGTTAAACTTTATGAAGTTTTGAAACATAAACTATCACACTAAGACTTGACATATCACCCCAGGTTGCGTGACGAAGCCGTTACTTTCACTTGATATACTTTTTCCATCAATCAGATTTTCCTATACTGTTAAGGTGAGTTCATAGCCTCGCATTTTTACCCTTTTAAATTGTTTTATAAACCCGCGAGGGGGATACGTGCTTAAAACCTGAATGCAAGTGTTTTTTCAACTGTATGTTATCCTGATATATTATTACCTAAGTCCCTACTTTTGCCATTAAGACCCCTTTATCATGAATCGTTAATTACTCTTCGGAGTGAGCGCGAATGTTGTGAATTTATCTATTTGGGATTGAGCATCCCCGTTGGTGTACCTAAACTTTCTGGTAACAAAACACACTTATTTGAAACACTATGCGGGTGTTAGGCAAAGGCACCTGTTGGGGCAACTTGTGATTATTGATTTTCTCAATGTCTCGATGTCATGAGCTTAGAGCATAATACTGTTTTCTATAATAATTGTACTCATTGCAATTATTACACTTATGGGTGTATAACAACGTAACCCACTATTGTACTTGTATTCAAACTATTTATCCTAAACCTATGAATTTCACTCAACCTTTGTGTTGATCTTTTTAGCATGTTTATCTCAGGCAATTGAGCAAATTATGGCACGGAGTGGCACAGACTTGAAGATGGCTAAACTGTTATCATTCAAACTTTATGTTTTCATGTAGATTTTGGGACCTCTGTTTGTAAAAACTCTGATAAAATAATGAATGATAACTTATCTTTTAAAAACGTCTCTTTCAAGTCGTTTTCTATGATTATGACTGTTGTACTATGAAATAATACCCCAGATTAGCTGTCACACCCTGTAAATTCCAGGTCAATATTTTTAAACTTTTCCGATCATTACTTTTAGATTGCGTTCTTGAATGGCATATTACGCGAGGAGGTTTATGTCAGTAAACCGAATGGGTTTGTAGATCCAGAGAATCTCAACCATGTGTACAAGCTTAAGAAGGCTCTTTACGGGTTAAAGCAAGCACCAAGGGCTTGGTATGATTTGATCTCATCGTTTCTACTCTCCAAGAAGTTCTCCAAAGGAACTGTTGATCCTACATTGTTCATCAAGAGAGAAGGCAAATACATCTCACTGGTACAAATCTATGTAGATGATATTATATTTGCATACACTAAACCTGATCTTTTGAAAAAATTTCTGAAATCATGTATTCAAAATTTAAGATGTCAATGATGGGTAAAATGTCGTTCTTTCTAGGACTTCAGATTTCTCAAAGTCCAGACGCATCTTTCTTAACCAATTCAAATATGCTCTTGAGATAATTAAAAAATATGGTATAGAAACCAGTAACCCAGTGGATACTCCCATGGTGGAGAAATCCAAACTGGATGTAGATCCACAAGGGAAAGAAGTTGATCCCACACGTTATCGTAGAATGATTGGCACCCTTATGTATCTGACTAACAGTAGACCAGACCTTTAATTTGCTGTATGCATGTGTGCCCGGTATCAAGTAAAGCCTACTTAAAAGCACTTACATGCAGTTAAGCGAATCTTTCGATAGCTAAAACGAACCATTAACATGGGTCGGTGGTATTCGAAGGATTCTTGTATTGCACTAACAGCTTTTGCAGATGTTGATCACGCTGGTTGCCAAGATACCAGAAGAAGTACATCTGGAAGTATGCAGCTATTGGGAGATAGATTAATGAGTTAGTGGTCAAAGAAACAAAAGTGCACAGCCATATCCAGTACAGAAGCTGAATACATTGCCTTATCAGGATGTTGTGCTCAAATACATTGGATGAGATCATAATTAACTGACTATGGCGTTGGGTTCAACAAGATACCTCTGTACTGCGATAACAAAAGTGCCACTACTTTATGTTGTAACAAAGTCCAACATTCCCGACCCAAGCATATTGACATCAAATACCACTTCATCAAGGAGCAAGTGGAAAATAGGGTGGTTGAACTGTACTTCGTCAGAAAAGAATATCAGCTGGCAGATATCTTTACCAAGGCATTAGGACGAGAATGACTTGACTTTCTTATCAACAAGCTTGGCATGAGAAGTATGTCTCCTAAAACGCTGAAAAGTCTGGCAGACGAAGAGGATGAGTAATGGTGGCAACTTATTATGTATCCTATGTATTATATGTAAATAAAGAAAACCAGAAAAAGTCAAAAAGATTTTCATTTTTATAAAAAATTTACAAAAAGAAAATAGAAAAATATAAAACCCATAAAAAGAAAATAGAAAATTAAAAAAAAATCATAAAATACAATTTTTTTTTCATGACATGTCTTTTGAAAATCGATAATATTTACGGCTTTAGAAATGTCATTCAATAATGATACGAAGCTGTAAATAAAGTTCGACCACAAGTTCAAATGATTTTAAAACATGTCATATGGCTTGCTACTATTTCAGAGAGCAACCTCGTCTTCAACTTAAAGTCAAGTATTTCGCCAAAAAGAAAACTTGACCTCACAATGGTAAATTCATTTTTCTCAGGCATGAATTACTTCATATTTATACAAAGGCTTGTGTTTACTTTGCAACACAACCTATGCTTCCTATATCAAATAAGTGTACGTGTTAGTGAATTTATTTATGTCAAACGAGAGAAATCTTTTTTTATTAGTGTTGTTTAAAAAAAATAATGAATCATCTCCGTCTTTCATCAGAAAAGATTTTAAAAGAATTTTCTATCACTCAAACAATGTCTACAACTCTTTAAATAGAAAACGAGACATTATTTGAGGGGGAGAAATTTTCAAATTCTTTCAAAAGTCATCTCGAAATAAAAGGAAAAGTTTTCAACAATAACGAAACATCAATTAAAGGGGATTTAATGTATTTGTAACTCAATTGGTCTTAAGATGTTATGTGTTTTAACTCTTGTAGACTAAATGGCAAAATCTAGGACTTAGAATCTAAGTTTGTAACTTTAGGGGATAAATATGTCATTAACATAACTTGGCTAAACTTAAGGCTAAAGTTTATAATGGAAATAAAAGGAGTGTCAAGGTACAAGGACCATTTCTGTCATTTTTCAAACTTGGGCCGGTTATATCTTTTTGTTTGCACAAATCGCACACACAACTCTTATACACTAAACCAAACACACCTCTTGCTCTCTCGACACATTTTGCTAGCATCATACTCAAAATTCAAAACTTGTTTTCTGGAATAAAGGTACACTCCTACTCTTTTAGCATCCCTTTAACACTAATTTGGTAAAAGGAATTGGATTATAACTCTTTTTCTCACTCAAAATCCATTGAAAACGATTTAGGGTTCATAAGAAAAAAAGTGGAGAGTTCTTTAAATTAGTTGAGGGGTTTTGATCATTAGGGTACGTTTAAGACGTGTGTGAAACAGTTTTTGATAACGCTAACGTATGTGTGAGATTCAATGATTGTTATGTGGATGAATGATGTGAATCATGTGTTGTTATGAATTTGTTTGTGGGTTTGTGATAATTAGCCTATATGATGCTTTCTAATGCCTTGGTTACCAGTTTTAGCCTCCTAAGATCTCTTTTACTTAGAAAAGATAATTCCTAGGTGCATGAAAAACTAAAAAAGGGATGAACGTTTGCGTGTATGTGGTGCTATATGTGTTGTTTATCTTTGTGGGTCCCTAAGTGCACGTTTCTGAGCCTCCTAGTTGCACTATAACATGAATGTTATATGTTTCTCCCTTATTTGTATTTAAATGTATTGTTGTCGTGCTCAAAAAGTTGTTTAAATCTTATGATTATGATTCTGTTTTGATAATACATGATGTGTGATGATAGAAATTGATTCTTAAATGCTTTTGATTGATAAAATTTGAATTGGGGCTTTAGTGTTATTCATGCGAAATATGTTAGGCATGGCCAAGCGAAACATGTTAGGAATACTATGTGCGAAATATGCATGCCATGCGAAACATGTTAGGCTTTGTCTGTGCGAAATATGTTTAAAACATAAACCGTGCAAAACATGTAAATGTCATTATGTGCGAAACATGTTTATTACACATTCCTTGTAAAACGTGACAGGGTACATAAACCAAGCAAAATATGACATTTTATGAAAAGAAACTCTACCCAAATTTTTCTAAAACTTGTGTAAAACTTGCTTATTATGTCTTATTATATCTTGGTCACAATTGAATATGTAGTATTTTCTATTTGATTGTATGTTTGTCCTAAGTTCTCTTAGACTTGTCTAGTTGACTTCATCAATTGACTTCATCAGTTGACTTTGACAATTGACCTTAGTTGACTGTATTCTTAAAGTGTATTAATACGGACATGTTTGCATGAAACCTAATCATAGCATATTCCTAAATCTATCAAATCATCAAGGATAACCAAATTAGTCAGTAAAATATATCTGTTGTGTATATAATCTGTATTAGTTAATTCTTAAGCATAATCATAAATCCACAAGAAACTCAACAAGTGATTGCTCATGATCAGAAATAGGTTCCATCTACGGAAAGGGTCAAGATAAGCCCTACCAATGTTAGACTGGAAACCACGGTGCACCAGAAGGAAGAAACATTTCAGGTCGTTATTGATGTGATCAAGAACTCCACGTGCTTCAAGGCATTCACTATCTCTGCAGAAGTCCCTGAAATCTTTATGCAACAGTTCTGGTACACTATCAAGAAGGTCAAAGACTCAGAATCTTATGAATTACTTTTGGCCAACAAGAAGTGCATTGTCAATGCTGAAGTCTTTAGAAAGATTCTAGATATTTGTCCGAGAGTTGTAGGTGAAGTATTCACTAAGGTACAAGATGATGATGCTACTCTCACCTTCATCATTGAACTTGGGTATAAAGGTCCACTACACAAGTATACTAGCATGTTTGTGGATCACATGCATCAGCCATGGAGAACTCTAGCATCCATTATCAACAAGTGTCTCTCTGGGAAGACTAGAAGCAATGACAGACTTAGAAAATCCAAAATTGACATACTGTGGGGGCATGTTCTACAGGGAAAATGTTGACTATCCTGAGCTGATTTGGGAAGACTTTGCTTTCCAGATTGACCACAGGAAGGAGAAGAAATCAAGGAGAGAAACTATGCCATTCCCTAGATTTACCAAAGTTATCTTCAATCACTTCCTCTCTCAACACAAGTCTCTCTCCAAGCTAAAGTTTCAACACTATCATATACTCAAGGATGATGGTATTATAAGCAGACTCAAGTTTGTCAGAATTGGAGAAGACTATCAGGAATATGGGCTTCCTATTCTTAATATGATGCTGAATGATAAGATCAAGCAATCAAAGTCTTATCAAATGTTCCTCAAATACTCCACTGGCTTGATACCTCCCAAGAAGAGTAGAGGTAAAGGGTCACAAGGAAAGAAGATTACTGATGTCTCTCAGGAATCAGTTGATGTATCTGACGAGTCTGAACCTGAACCTGCTAAGAAAAAGACTGGTAGTAGAAGTACAAGGGATGTAGTCATTCAAGACACTCCAAGTGCTCCAAAGCCAAAACCAACCACTTCAAAGCTTAAGCTTAAGGGTGTTCAATCTTTAACTCCTGAAGAACAAGAAGCTACAGATATTATGCAAGCTCTCAAAGAAAGCGAGAAAACCAACAAAAGACAGCCAGGCACTGGAGGCTCAAGTGAAGGAACTGGTAGGATACTAGGGGTTCCCGATGAGTCTACAGTCGTCTTTGCTACCTCAAGTGAAGGAACTGGTATTAAACTAGGGGTTCCTAATAAGGAAAAGGTTACTTCAGAAGAAAATGTCATACTGGAGTGGGGATCTGAACATGAAAGTGAACACTCAGAAGACTCTCAACTAATGTCTGATGAAGAAGAGAAGAAGGATATTAATGGTGATGTTGACGATGATCATATTAGTGACATTCAAGATACTGATGATGAAGATGCTAAAACTGAATCTGAATCTGATGAAATCTATAAGTATAAGATTCAAGTGAAAAAAGATGTGGATGTAGAGATGGTAAAGGCTGAAACTGTTGAGCATGAGAATAAAGAAAAGGATGAAATGACTGATGCAGCCAAAGCTGATGCTGAAAAGACTGCAGAAGAAAAGGGTGATGCTGAATTAGATGGGAATGCTATGACCTCTAACTATCAAGTCAAGGAGTCTACTGAATTCCCTCTGCCATATTCTAGTTTATTCGTATCATCTGGATTTGGTACTCATTTCCTTAACTTATATTCTGATGTTTCTTTGACTGGTGTACTAAAGGATTCTGCAGAAGCAGATATTAGCTCTTTGATGGATGTTCATATCCAACAAGAAACTCTATAGATCCAGTCTCCATCACTACTTAAGGTTCCTGTATCAGTGATTCCGGAGACTACCACTCTTCCACCTATACTAGAAATTCCCACTGAAACTCTGATTTTACAGCTCTTTCACCACCTGATGTTACAGCCACCATCTTAATTGTGCAACAAACAACAACACCAATACCTACACCACTAATCACAACCGAAGCTCCAACCATCACCACTACTGTCCTTGAATCCGATGCACTCACTGTTGTTCAGCTAAGTGTGGCAAAATTAGAAAAGGATGTGTTTGAGCTGAAGAAAATTAATCACTCTGCCGAAGCTTTTGCTTCTCTCAAATCCCAAGTTCCAATGGTTTTTGAACATTATCTTGGATCTAAAATTGGTGATGATCTTTAAAAGGTTCTACAGAGACACACTGCAGACCTTATTCAGAAATACTCTGTGAAGCCAACTCCTGAGCCAAGAAAGATTCAGAAACCAACAATTGATCTTGTACCAGAATCTGAGAAGAGTGCTTCAAAGATTTGCAGGATTAAGAAGGAACAAGCTGAGAAGCAAAAGATGCCGAAGTATACAATTAAGTCTACTGACAAGGCGACACTCAAAGAGTATGATCTGAAACGCTCTCTACCAGACCATGAATGAAAACAAGTCTTTCAACAGAAATCCTGCCAATCATTCATTATACCATGATCTTATGGAAGCTTTGATAGAGTATAAAAATGCTATGGATAAGGGAGTTGCTGATACAGTCAAGAACCACCAAAGACAGAATGATGATGATAAGGATGATGATAAAGACCCTTCTACTAGAACAAACTAGGGTAAGAAGATAAAGAGGAGAAGAACCAAAGAGTCAGAGTCTTTCATGAAACCATCCACCACCAAGGAAACCTCCAAAGGTAAAGCTCAATCCAAAAGTTCTAAAACCAGTAAGTCTGAAACTATAAAGGAACTGATTGAAGAACCAATTGCTAAGGTGGTAATGGATGATCTGGAGACCAATGCAAATGAAGATGTGGTTAATGATGCTAACCGTCCTCAAGACGATGTAGCACCAAAGACCAACAAACCATCTAAAGACACTTGGTTCAAACAACCTCCAAGGCCTCCTACTCTTGATCTAGAATGGAACAAGCGTTAAATTATAACTGATCAACCTGAATAGCCTTGGTTTAACCGCATGGTATCTGCTGCAAAGGATCCTCTTACATTCGATGAACTGATGTCCACTCCTATTGACTTCTCCAAGTATGCTATGAATTGAATCAAGATAGACCATCTTACTCAAGAAATCTTAATAGGACCCGTTTACAACATGGTGAAAGAAACATGCACTAGGTGAAAGAAACCTGACCAAGCCTCTTCCCTTGAAAGGTCGCCCAGTCCATCTAACCGTTGTCGCTGAATACTTCTTCAACAATGATCTGGAATT